>JANHJO010002768.1:90611-101630 GCA_032468235.1 Pseudoxyrhopus heterurus
CGATCAGCCAAACTGCTGATCTGCAAGTCTGCAGAGTAGTCTGCAGTACTGCGTTCTAACCACTGTGCCACCGCAGCAAGCACGGAAGAATACAGACTTAAAACAGGATGTGATTTCCCTCTTATACCTAGTCATAGCACAAGCATGCCCTGCGAGATCTTTTTTTCTGCTATGCCTCCACGATAGAGCCTTCATTGCAACCCTGCCTATGTGCATTACATCCTTAAATTGCCTTTGGTTGTTATTAAAGTGATGCTTTCTAGCTCAAGCTATCAGCATCTAGGGACAGCTGGGAGGTGTGCAAAATTTGTTATGATTTGCCATTACGTTGGAGGTGAAGGCAGGTGATCAGTATAGGGTAGAGTCATAGCAGAGGTGGACATTTCAGATGGATAAAGGCATGGCCTGCAATCAGTATTCTATTGGTTTTTTCCCCAAGAAGTTCTGGGCCCAGCAAAATTGCAGAATATCACTTTTGGCATTTATTTATTTAATTATTATTGGTATTTATAGGACGCCCCACTCCTCGAGGACTCTGGGCGGCGTACAATACAAAAACCTATGTAGTAAAAGCAATTCTAAAACAATATCAAAAATATAAAACTTTAAAACTTACACTTAAAAGACTAAAACACAAGAATTTTAAACTTCTTGCAGCTCTTAACACTCTTAACAGCCACAACCCTCCCCTCAGGTAACATCACCCCAAGCCTGTTGGCACAGCCAGGTCTTCACAGCTTGGCGGAAGGTCAGCAAGTCGGGAATGATCCGAATCCCAGGGGGGAGCTGGTTCCACAGGGTCGGTGCCGCCACAGAGAAGGCTCTCCCCCACGGGCCCGCCAGCCGACATTGTTTCACTGACGGGACCTGAAGGAGGCCAACCCCGTGGGCTATAAAAGGGCGCTGGGAGGCATACGGTGGTAGTATGTTGAAAGATTCTTAGCAATGTGGCAGTAGTCCTTATATCTTCTTGGCCAACCTCCAGATCATATGCAATTGGACCAATACTTAGTATTACAGCATATAGGCAATCTGGTGTGTAAACTCTCGTTTTTTTAAAAGGAGCAGATAGCAAGTAATAGAAAAAGCTACTGGATGATTCTTAAGAAATATTAGCCAAGCAGAATTGAGGCACAGTGAGTTATCCATGATGCATTTGCACAGTTGACTTTTAACCAGGTCAGTTAAAGACTTAGCAGCTACATTCATAAAAACACACTCAATTTGATTTTAGCTTTCAAGGTCGGCCTTTCCCCCAATTTTTTGAGTTTACACCAAACCCAACCAATCTGGTTATGATTCAATATATTGTGTTTACCTAAAAAAATGAATTCGTTCATTAAAGGAATTGTATATGCTGTGCAAATACGGCCCAATTGTACAAAGCTACCCATTTCTGTGAACATTTGCGTTCATTCTCATTTTTCCCTTCCATATTTATGAGAAATTATAAATATGATTATAAATAGAGTAATAGAATTCAGTTTTTTTTCTATAGTCTAGATTTGTAATCCTCTCTCTTTCTTAGAAGTTTAGAATGGTATCTGTTTTGTTTAATGTTAGGTAACCCATTGAAATGATGGTGTTGTGATCATTAAAGAATGGTTTTTAAAGAATTCTAAATTTCAATAATTCTCTTTTTCTTCAAGTGTGGCTTTCACCCTGAAAAACTTTGTAAAGTCCAACAGCACTTCAAAAACTTTATAGAGAAATAAAGTGTCAAGGCCAATGGTTAGCATCCAGATTACAAAGGAGCAACCTGAATTTTCAATCTTCCATATTTCATGAAAATATATTAAGGTCACCTGTGATAACATAACCAGTGAAACAGTCCATAAAAACCAAAATCAGACTTCCTACAACCTGGAACCTAATGTGCTAAATCCCAAAATAAGGAGAAATTTTCTGACAGCGAGAACAGTCAACCAATGGAACAGCTTGCCTTTGGGAGTTGTGGCAGCTTCATCACTTGAGTCTTTCGAGAAGAGATTGGACCACCATTTGTCAGAAATAGTGTAGGGTCTCATGCTTGGGCGGAGGGTTGGACTAGATGACCTACAAGGTCCCTTCCAATTCTGTTAATCTGTATCTACAAACAATGTAACATTGAATAGCATTTCTTGGAATGGTACCGCAGACCCAATACATCTAAAGGGTATTAAGCTGGAGGAATTAATCTTAGTATTTTGCATATGCTGACCAGCCACCTCTCACTTCCAAACTTTGCCAAAAGCACTCTCCAAGAAAAGGAAATGATTGCAAATGAAGTCATTTCTTCCATACCAGGAGACAGATGGAGAGAAATCCCAGCCTTCTTCCGTTTTTTGTCTTCAGGGCATTTTTGGAATTTCCTTCAGGAAGTAAAAGGCTGCAACCTAAAACATTTCTTTCATTTGTCAGGCAGCTGAGTTTTCCACCAGAAAATGTTACAGAGAGATGACACACAACCTAAGAAGGTGAGGGTTATCTTTGTAACCCAACTGCATCCTGTAAGTTTCAATAAAGTCTGAGGAATTATCGGGGGGGGGGAGTTGGGAATGAAGAACCATCTAAATCTCATGTTCCCTCTGAACCAGCCGTCCCCAACTTGGGGTTATCCAGCAGTCATTGGTTGGAAATGAGGGGAGCTGTGGTTCAATGCCACTGCACAACGTCCAAGTTTACTGCAACATTTGGAAAGTGTAAGTTCTCACTGGTTGTGCCTCCGCTGAAAATCTGCAATTGAAAATCTGGGTTTCAATTGTTTTGATACACCATAAAATGAGAAGTTCACAGCAATGTTTTGAAATGGAATAAAAGTCTAGCAAAGCTCACATGAGGCAATACTCAATGTGTTAAAACTCGGGATTTTAGCATATATAAATCCTATACGCTTGTAATCAGAAATACAGTAAGAAATACAGTATGTTCAATAGAGGCTTCCTCCAGTTAAGTGGATAGGATTGAAACATACTTTTTATATGAAGTGGGGGGAGAATACTGTGCATTCTTTCCTGTAAAAAAAACCCCAAAATTATTCTAACCAAAGTGAACATAAAGCCTTGTAGGAAATATTAGTTTCCTATTTATCTCTTTCCTTCCTTAATTTGAATAGGACAGTTAATTTGAATAGGACAGTATTGCATACATGGCATGCATGTATGTAAGAAAAACAGATACATTTCGGTTTTTTACATAGTTGTGAAAAAGTTGTAGAGATATTTTCAGGTGCCCTCACCCACACACGATTCAGATTTCTGTAACAATATTTTTCTCAGTTGTTGAGCACTGTATTTAAAAAGAACTACATGATGCTATTCCATGTAGCCTACCTGCAATCAAAATTATTCTTGCAATCATAGTTTACTTTTTCTCATTCAGCCTTCCCTGGCTTGATGTCTGTCAGATTACAATTCTAGCTAGTTGGCTAGGAAGGAAAGGAGTTGTATCCCAGAACATCAGGAAGTGATCAGATTGGGAAATGCAGTTTAACTATTCTCATTTGAATCTTGGCTTGTTGATCTAAGAACCAATATTAAGATATTTGGGATAAACCCTACAATGCAACACTTTCAAAGTAATGTTTGCCTGTAACAAATGAAATTGTTAAGGTAGGTCCATGTATGTCATGCATGGATACCATGATTAATACTGAGCTGTCCTTTCAGCACAGAAAGGAAATGAGTACTTCCATAGGATTCTTAAAAGTATCCTGCCAAAACTATAACAGAGCCATGTATGACATCAAAGGAAGGGTAGCTCAATGTACAATTTGTACAAAATCCCAGTGTATTAATACTTAAAGGTCAATGAAGCTATACTGTACAACCAAGTCAGAAAAATTTTACATATTTTTTTTAAAAAATTGCACTGAAAATAATGCTAAAAGGGCCAATAACCTTGTTTCTAAGGTCCACCTATGAATTTAGCCAATATTTGTACATTAATCTGTGGGTAGCAGCTACTCTGCTTATGACAATAAAGCTCAATAATGCAATATCGATGGATTAACAGCCTCAACAGCCGAGACACTGCTGCCATTTTCATATATATTTTTTTAAATTTAAACTTTGGATCCTCTCAGATGTAAAACATGGCCTCTTCCACTGAACTCTGATGATTTTAGGAGGTGCATCCCTCACACACACACACAAAGACACTCATTCATTGATTTCACCATAAGCAGCACCTTCAGAAATCCTTTCACACAACTATTGTAAGTACAGAAATCCACAATATCTTCCTTTGCAACCGATTGATCTTAAGTGGAAAAGACAGACATACATTCCAAGTAATTAATATGGGGGAACTTCCCTTCAGGTTGGGATGAAGCATGAATTTCTCACAAAATTGAAGACAACCAGTGCAGATATAAAATAGCATCTAAGCTTATTAGCATCTCTACATTTTATATTGACTCAAATTAAAATATGCACATACATACACAAACACAAAAATAGCAATTAATGCTGTAATAAAATACATTCATTTAATACAAATAATACTTTCCATGGATGGACATTGATTTGCAGTCAGTGGACACCATTTAAAATGAAAGGACACATAATGGTTATAACAAGGATTTTAAGTGTGGACATTTGCTGAAGTTGCAGAATGGCCCAATCTTATTTCTTTGTTCATTTCTTAGAAGTCTTAATATCTGTGATTCATCTTTCAGCCTAAGCTATATCTCAGAAATCAATACATAAAATGTTGCACATTGAGGTAAACCTCCCCTTAATCATGTATATATTCGTATCTCCAACTAACCAGAAAAAAATGTATGGTCACAGCAAACAACTAATAAAGTTGTTAACCAAAGTATGAGAAAGAAATAGTCCATGCTAGGGATTAAAATAAAACTATCAAATTGTAAAGCCCTTACACAAAGGGTTCATTCATATTTATAATGCAGTGCACACTTCTGGCTACATTTTGAAAAAGGTGTAATGCAACTGGAAAAATTGTAGGAGAGGACAACAAAAGAGACTGAGTTTCAATATCTTCCTTAGAAGATGATTATGAGAAATGAATAACAATAGCACTTAAGATTTATATACCGCTCCATGGTGCTTTACAGCACTCTCTAAGCAGTTTACAATGTCAGCATATTGGCCCCAACACTCTGGGTCCTCATTTTACTGACCTCAGAAGAATGAAAGGCTGAGTCAACCTTGAGCTGGTCAGGATCGAATTCCTGGCAGTGGGCAGAGTTAATGTGCATTACTGCATTCTAACCACTGCACCACCATGAATAAACAACTTACATAGCAAAAGAAAATAGGAAATTTTGTATGCTGTGTAGAAAGAAAATAGGAAAATATGTATCCTTCCCAAAAAACATTAGGATTCAGAAAAATCATCCTAAATTGATTGGAAAGAGAGGGAAAAAAAGAAAGTATTTTGTCAGAAAGCACATAATTAACCTGGTTGAACTCATTAACACTAGAGAGGGCAACGGCCATAACTCAAATGGTTTTAAAAAAGAAAAGGATAAATTCATAGAGAATCAGTTTATTAATTTTGAAGAGCTATAGGTTAGAACAGCCTATCTCCAAATATTAGTTGCAGACCAACAGTAGTAGATGGGTATGGCTCCATCTCCTGCTTGCAAGCACCCCATGTTCAGCTGTTTGATCAATGGAGGGCAGGAGGAAGAATAAGGAAAAATATGTATCCTACACTAAGATAAGGGAGGTCATACAACAAAGTTGACTGGAAGGAAATTAGGGTCTCTAGCAGGGCCGTTCTTAACATTCTTATGATTACCAGGAGCAGAAATGGGACAGGGCTGATGGTTAAACCTGTGTATATAAAGCTGCTGTTAAAGTTATTAAAATGCAACTCGTTACTGAAAGCAGCATATTTATCAGCTTTTTTTTAAAGGTTCAAATGACACATCTATTAAGTTCAAACAGCCCCAGTCTAATTCACACGTATCAGTCTCACTAATTCCTTGAGGATTCAACTACAACCAGGAATATGGGTCTATGTTCCTCAGAGTAACCCACAGCAGTCTCCAGCACCTAATTCCCATTGACATTCCACTGATGATTAAGTGCCAAAGGGATACACGCACCTGAACAACTCTTGAGATAAAATCCCACCCCGGTTCTCTTTCTATTACTCAGAATATACTAGCACATTTTCTTCCCTTGACAAGGGAGTTAATTAAAGAAGACTGTCAATCCAATACAGCAAGAACTTTGTTTCAGGGGTTCAGGAGTTTTACCTTGGGGGGGGGGACAATTTGAAGATATTTCTCTCCTTCCCCACTCATACTCCCATTCAAAGGCACTGCTTATCCAAGTGTCCACTTTTCAGAGATGTATAGAGCTTGAATATTCCTAACAACCCTAACAACCCTCAGGGCAAACCAACCTACAACATTCTCCCAGAGAGGAAATATTTTCAAAGGACACCAAGTGTCTTATACCAACAGCTGGGCCCCAATCAATACTCCATTTCCCCTTCAGACCAACTCATTCTCACTCTCCTCCTTCCGTCTGGAGACAAGCAAGCAGAGCTATCCCCCACGTGTCAGCCTTCAAGGGGCTCAGGCCTCCATTTTGCCAAAGCTCCTAAGACGATGAGGTGACATTACCGGAGGACACAATTGTTTCTGGAGGATCCCCCTCATCTTTCTGAGGATGGGAGGAATTGTCAGATTTGCTTCGGCTGAATTCTATCCCTCCAATGATGGGTCTCTTGACTTTGGCCCCAGAGTCTGTGGTGGGACACGTACAGCACCGTACAATCTTGAAAAAGGCTCTCCGCATCTCCTTGTTGGTAAGCGTGTAGATGATCGGATTGGTGGCTGAGTTCAGAACTGCTAGTACTAAGAAATATTCAGCCTTGAAGAGGATGGGACAAGACCTGACTTTGCACCTCACGTCCAGCAACAGAAGAATGAACAAGGGAGTCCAGCAGACAATGAACACACTTAAAACAATAATCACCGTCTTCAGCAGAGCCAGTGACTTCTCTGAGCTCCGGGTTGCTTTGGCCACATTCTTCCGAAAAGTCAGCCTACGGCTCCTTGTCCTTACCAAGATGTAGATTCTACAGTAAAGGATCACGATGGCCATTAAGAGGCCAGTAAATATACTGGTGCAAAAAAGGATATAATGCTTATGATAAAGAGGCAACACGGTGGAGCAGTTCTCTAGGAAGCCAATGCAATTCCACCCCATAATAGGGAGACCCCCTAATATCACAGAGATGACCCAACAGGCACTGATGAGCAGGAAGGAACGGAAACTATTGCTGCCATTATGGAGCTTCATCTTCAACATGGTAATGTATCGCTCGATCGCAATAGCCAGCAGGCTGAAGACCGAAGCAGACAAAGCCACAAACATGCTTCCTTCTCTAAGAAACCACTGGGCAGGGGTGAGGGTGTAAGTCGTGGAGCCGGACAGAAGGATGTTCGCGATGTAGGCCACTCCCGCCAGCAGATCTGAGAGTGCCAAGTTACCAATGAAGTAGTACATCGGCCTGTGGAATTTCTTAGTTTTCCAAATAGTCAGCAGAACAAAGATGTTCTCGAGGATGATGAAACAGCAGATGATGATGAAAACGACCGACGTTGCTCTGATCCCGCTTTCGGCATTCTCGTTGAGCTTCCCGGTGTAGTTGTAATGCCTGCTGATGATTTCATAGTTGAGGTAGTCACTGACGTCATTGCTCCGGACCTTCAGGTGGGGGGCCCTGGCAGAGTCCATGGTTCCAGTCCGGACTGCAGGTTTCCAAGCAACTGGGGAGAGGTGGTGTAGAATGACCCTCAGTTGCTCCCCCTCCTGCTATGTCCGATGTCTACGGCCAGGATCTCCTCTTGGGTAACCTCAGAAACCAGGACCCTTAAAAATCAAGGGAGACAAAACAAAAGACTATGAGTTAAAGAGCATTTGATTTAACCCAGCATGACTCAAAATCCAACAAGCTGAAAACCCAACATCAACGGTTACAAGGGTGTTGCAGTTTTAGTTATGCAGAAGGAAAGACTATGAAGAAACAGTGGTTTGATTCAATGATACGCACTGCTCATATTTGACTGGTTACACTAACTACACACAAGGCCTGCAAAAATAATAGCTTTTATCTATATGATCACCCAAGTTTACTACACTGGCTAAGAAAAGCTGTTCTATGGTATAGCACAGGTTAAGTGTTAGAATTTATTTATTTATTTGTTGGAATTTCTATGCCGCTCCATTCCCAGAGGACTCCGGGGGGTTCACAACATGTACAAACCACAACAGAATGTACAAACCATAGCAGTCACAGCCCAGACACTGGATATACTCACACATTAATGCTTGTAATCATGAGGATCCAATATCTATTTCTACTGTACACCACAAATTGTTCTGATTTTTACAATGGTGACTAAATTATATCACAGCAGGTGGCAGCACCTAGCTATCCTTGGCTGATTTTGAGAAAGCAAAGCTAGCTGGACCTGGATAATAATTAGATAGGATACCATCAGAAAACCCTTGGAGTGCAGACCTAACTGGGAAGTCAAAGAAAACAAACAACCCAAAAACCACAAGTAGAAAACAGCAAACCGTTTCTGTACTTCTGCCAAGCAAAGCATATGGATATGCCCCGTAGTCATCAAATTCAAGCTCATCTCAAGACAGGCATTCCCTTCTTAGCCAAATTATGCAGTCTGCAACCATAACATTAATAATTTAAAAAGAAAAGTCACCCAGGGCCAGACAAATGAAATCTTTTTCGATGCCCACTGATCTCGCTGAACAGAAAAACCCGAGTGCCAAACACAATTCAAACGCATGAAATTAAATCCCAGCTTTGAAAGGCAGAGCTTGAAAACAATGAAAGGAAATAGAATCACTCAGAATTTCTGAGGCAAGAAGTTCCCACCTAATTCCACGTCAACTTCAGTTTACAAGTCACAATGCAACTTATTCCTGTCCATGCATACACCAGGGAAACTAACCCCAACATCACTGTTTATAGCCAAGTAGGAAACCTCTCTCGCTCTTCAAGAGCAACGCACATCAATTTCAAGACCTTAAGTTATCTGTCCCGATGGCAGCCTAAACAATTTTAATTCCTGAAACATCTTTCTTCAGGTGGCTGAAGTAATGGAAAGAAAATTGTTTTGGTTGGTTCCACATAAACAAAAGAAGCAAGTTAAGCTTCAAAAAGACTCGCTTTTGTAGGAGAGGCTTAGATAAAGGTCATCTTTGAACAATGGACTAATTGTATCACTTAAAAATAAAGATGACCATTTAAATGGAGGGACTATTTTTTCACCCACTCCCCCATCACTAATTTCAGATCTCTGAAATAAACTCAGCAAAAACCTAGAGGACAAAAAGAAAAGCACTTGAACTTTTATAATTGGGAGCAGAGAGAGAGAGAGAGAAAAGGCTGATTTTGGGCTACAGCCTAGCCTAGTTAGTATGTAGTTTGGAAGCTCATTTTCAACCACTTAATTAGTTTGCACATGACATTACTAGATGAAAGAAAATGCATGGAAAGATATGAGTAAACCTTCATGGGGTTTACACTAAGTATTTAAAATAGCAGATCAGTCCAACACAGAAAGCAAAGTTAAAACTTTCACTGGATGCAGATGTTTTAGGATAGAAGAGAAGGAAAGTAACCATTTGTTGGAAGATCCTACAGCTTATTCTTTCCTCACTATGAGCCAGGATAAATTGACAAAAAAAAGAAACATGCTGGACTTCCTGATGGATGATCAATTCACATATAAATCTTTGACTTTAACACATACCATGCCAGCCTTTATGCCATATGTAAATCGTACCTACCTGCTTAAATAGCTGGGTTACCTAACACAGAAATGGCATGTATCATGTTCTGTGTAAAGTAACTCAGCTATTCCACAGAACAAGACAGATATATGCCATTTCTGTGTTTGGCAGGCCACAAACATTTCACCATTTAAATGTGACCACTTCTTGTCCCCAGATGTAGAACATCTGTTCTGAATAGGGCTGTGAACCAGCCGCAGAAGTTTCCTCTCTCCCTTCCCAACCTCCTCTCTAGGAAGCAGGAGACATGGATACCAATAAAACATTCAACAATTAGGTTTATAGGAAAAGGGGCAGATCAGAATCATGTCAACCCACCACCGTTTCTTCCAAAGCATCAACCATTTTGTTAAACTATATGCTGGTTTACTTTAAGATATATATTTTAAGACAGCAGAGAAGTTCCTGTATGGATATGAATTATGCGCCCAAAGCACTTTGTTTTGAACTTCAGCTGAAGGCAGACAGACATGCCTTAATGTCCCCCTTTAAACCTCTGCAACAAGACTTGTGAGGGGAATTTAATTAACTACAGGCTGAAAGACCTCTTAAGAATGATCCGGTCATCAAGCTGAGCGAAACTCAACCTTCTGCAACCAAGTTTTGTTAAAACAGATTAGCCCTCCGGTGTAAAAACTGAAACTTTTGTGTGGTACAGAGGATAACAGCAACAGTCAGAATCAAGGGGTGGGGTGGGGGGTGACTGACTTCCAGCCCAAACCTGGCAAAGCTGTACTCTCTAACGCAGAAATGAAGTCCTGATCTTTGGATCCTCCAAAACAGCCTGCTTTTAAGTCATCTTCTTTCAACACCTCTTCCAAAACTGCCTCTTTTCAGTTCCTCTGGAAGAAGAGGCAATCTGATGGCTGCTGCCTTCTGAGTTTGCCTCTTCTCCTCCTCCATCCCCAGGTAGCATACAACATGCAAATCAGGAGAGTTCTCTAATAAACATCAAATATTCACGTGCGACTTTCACCAAAGGAAACATCTCTGCAAGGCACCTCTGGGCCATTCATTCTGGTTGAAGAGCAGAATACGTCTATCCCACAGACTTTTTTTACCCAATGGCTCGCATTCTAGGTGGATAGTATCTACTCCACCATCAGACAAGAGGGGCAAATTGCGTGTTGGAGTTATTTTGTTCCCCCCACCCCACCCTTCCAGACACACATACACACAAACCTTCCATTCCCGTTAGCTTCAATATATATTTCCCCCCCCCCACCTTTTT
>JANHJO010002768.1:130650-141667 GCA_032468235.1 Pseudoxyrhopus heterurus
AAAGGAACCTCAACCCACCACACAGCTGTAACAAACTCCTCGAATTAACTCACTAAGGTTAGTCTCAGCTCAAATGGTCCTCCTTCCACACAGCCCCGGCCATTTCAATGCCCTCCGCCACACAGCTGCTGCAGGTGGCATGGGCATTTAAATCTCCCGCTCAGAGCTGGGGGAAGCCCCAGGTGGCAAGGGGGAATCCCAGGATGGCAGAGGGGGAATCCCTGGATGGCGCGTGGCTGGCGGCGAGGCCATTTCAATGCCCTCTGCCACATAGCTGCTGCTGGCGGCACGGGCATTTAAAACATCCGCGTAGAGCTGTACAAAAAACCCCGAGCAACGTCGGGTAATCAGCTAGTTCTAATTAAATGATTTCTTACTATATATGCCAAACCTTTTTAGATCTTTCACATCTTCTCTTAAGGTAATTTAATTTGAACTAATCTGGCTAAATTTAGGTTTACAGAAATATTCAAAAGTGTGTAAGCAAAAAAGAAAAAAAAATAGTCCTACATGTTAAATATTTGGTGCTAAGTACAATTGGCAGAAATGGATCTGGTCTTACCTGACAGTTTTCTTGTATTCTCTTTAGTTTTGTAGATTTTGGAATGGTGACTACGCCATTCTAGAAGTACAAATAAAATCATTAGTGATGCAAGCAATGATCTAATGTTTTTTTAAAAAAGAAAAGAGAAATAATTTAGGAGTTTACACTAGTACAATTTGTCAATAAATCATATCCTTATGACAGATTATTTAGCCACAAAACATGTATTTCTTTGACAAGCTACATTTTTATATACAGGCGGATATTTTATAGAAAATGTTCTGTCATTTGAGTTCCCATCTGCAATTTCAACAAATAGAGCTAAATACTTAAACTTATTACCTCATCATTCTTTGGAAGAATGAAGCTATAAGTATTTATACACAAAGAAAAAGACACGGAGAGTCACTCTGGTGTTTGTGAGGTACCAAAATTTAAAGCTGTAAAAAATTTTTAGATGGATATATACCTTCAAGAAATACTAGTGCTTTGACTGTTCAGGTATCTATTGTAAGGCATACAATTCCTTGTGGATTCGTCTTTGACTGTGGTAGATCGTATCTAGCTAAGACAGTGTTACCTTACCACCCTGTTTATTTGCAATTAATTCAACTTTGTGTATGAGAAAGTAAGAATGAGAGAGTGTGCATGAGTGAGTGTGAGTGTGTTCAAAACTATACTACATCCTGTAGTATGCCAAAAGTTTCATGGTTTATTAATAATTCTTCCTCAGCTTTCTTAAGTCCTATCTCCACTTAAGACATCTTGATTATTTAAATACATGGGAAGGAAGCCCCAATGAAGTTTCACCAATCTCAGTTACTTTCTCCTAAGACTAATACATGTAACAGATTTATTTCTAGATGCTATAGCGTAACTATTTACAACATATAAATACCATATTTTCCTGAAAAGGTATACACTACTACAGATACATCTTTCAGTCAGGACATAGTACAACCATCTTTGTTCTGATTCACAACAGCCTCAAAAGTAACAGATTTAAAATAAGGCCACATCCCAGACTACAATAATTACTCAATGATATGCAGAACGGAAGTCCAGACCTGCTCCTGATAATTATTTACTACAACAAAACTGAGATCAAATTATTTTTGAACAGTTTCGGATACTGTTCTACTTTCAGTTACTGGTTAAACAGAAATCAGCTATTCATGGACATCGAAAACTAAGAGACAAGCATGCACTTTTCCTATTATTGCGTGGGAAGTTTTATGTAGCTAGACAGGAAATGTGTTTTTTTACATTTTACAAATTGTTGTTTAATGGAGCTGAAAGTTCAGGACTTACCTGGATGCTCCAACGAATACAGATTTGTGCAGGAGTTCTGCCATATTTCTTTGCAAACTGAACAATGTTGGGATGATTAAGAGCTTCACCTTTAGCTAATGGACAGTAGCCTTCAAAAACAATATTCCTGCTTTGGCAATACTCTACTAGCTCTTGAGGCCTTTGGAAAGGATGATATTCTACCTTTTTTTAAAAAGAAGAAAATTTACTTCAAAGTTCTTGTCAGTTTATAACCTATTACAATATAAAGGTCAAGCTACTGAATGTTGCTACACTTTTGGCATAACACTATCATGACAATAACATTTTATTAACTTTTTTTTCCCTTCCAAAAGCCAAGGAAAATTCCCTTGTGAGGAAACATGAAATTCTGAAAAAAAAAATTGGGGCACTGGTTACTAGCATTCTCAGAATATATAAAAGAAACTGTTAGTTCATAAACTCTGTACAGTAATCTACGTCATTGCTTCCTGGATTAAATCAGAATTCAAGACAAGTCATAGGATAATAACTGCATTAATTATATCGCTTCCTCTTCCAGGATAGGATTCATGTTTTTATCTTCACAGACTGGAGCCTAAGTCTTGATTCCAGAAAAGACAATATGATGATAATGGAAAGAAATCATACAATATTCTCTGTCCTCTAATTTTCTGCAATTGTCCCATTTTTCTAGACCTACATGGAACATGCAAAATAGTCCAACATGCACTCAACTCAAGGGTGCTGACTAATGTTTTCATTAGAATCCTCCATTAGATTATTTTTTTCATTATTCAGCCAAGGATTACAGGTGGAACAATGAATCCCTAGTGGCTAGTGTAATAGAATAAAGTGAATCCAGCTTAAGTAATAGCCAGCTTAGGGAAACAAAAGCATTTTCGGAATCTTCATTCTGTATGGCTGAGATAGCCTTTAAATACTAAGATTGCAAAAAATGTTATAGCTATTAATTGGAATTTGTATTTATCCTTTTCCCCTTTTTTTATTCTTTTCAACCAGTGGAATAGTAGAAAATAATACAGTGGTTAGGTCTCTATCAATCAGCATGGTACCTTTCCAAAAACTTCAATTAAATTTGGTGCGGATAGTGAAACCAGCAAACGAAAGATAGCTTGAAAATGACACCTTTAATGGCCTCTGCTGGCAAAAAGATTGGAAACAATGCCAGAAGCCATTTTTCCTAGATTTTGTTTGACTTCTCAATTTTCATTGCAATATACATACCTCAGCTATTCAAGATCTTCAAATTTCACTAGGATTCAGGTTCCTGGCTAGCTTCTTAATTTAATTACATGTACATATTTAATAAATGAGACTTCTTGGCATGTTTAGTATTAGGGCGAAGTAAAAATAAAATGCTCGTATTTTGCAAAGATATACCAGATGTTTGATGGGATGGAAATGAAAATAAAAATATTTTATTTAAAAATAGTTGACATTTCAAAGATAGCCAAATTCTGGGAGATTCTAAAATTTCATGAGGAGGATATTCTCAGTTGTTATGAAACCTGAACCTTCTTTTTTTTAAAAAAATATTAATTTTTATTGAACTTGGTGACAGTACATACAATTGCCAACACCTAGTTATGTGACACTCCACAAATGTTTATGGCTATCAAGTAGTGGTCCACATAACAAAAAAAGTTGGAAAACATGGATTTAAAATATATGTCTATGATGAAATCTCCTCAGTGAAGGTGAATATGGATTGTGAGCACTTTTCTTTTTTAGCACAGTTTAATATTGGTAGATAGTAGTCAAGTAATAAAAGAAATACGACACATTTTGTGGGCAGTATTGGAATGGAGAAATGTTTAAGAAATATCATATCATAGGCCAAGGAAAAGTTAGTATTTTTTATAACAAATTTAATATACAGCTTGACTTTTTTGGACAAGTCATACTATATTTGTGTTTTTCCATATAATGTCTTAGTAGTTTAAGGGCTCACTGAAAAGCTCGTTTCTTAAAATCATATTCAACCTGGAAAATGATCCAAGGAAAATATGAGCTCAGTTGATAGAAGATAAATATGGGCAAGATAAATATGAATAAATACATGATAAACATGAATTTACTGATAAATTGCCTAAAAAAATAATTGTGGTAAAACCTGCAAACATGTGAATTATCCTGGTGTTACCTCTCCCTGTAATTTTAACACAGAAGATTGAAAAAAACAATCCCTGCACAGAAAAAGCTATTTCCCCAACACATACAAAAGATAATAGAAATTCTGTGACAGACTCAGTTCATAGAGAGTAACCCCAAACTGCCATCAAAGTTCTTCCAATGACCTAAATATCTATGTATTTTTATGATGAACCAACAGCAGCAGCAGCAAGAGTATTACAGTTCGGCACAATCAGCATGAGGAATATGGAAATTTTCATCCACCCTGAGTAGGATGAAAGACTGTTTCCTGTTTCTCATCTTTAGGACATGTTGTCTATTCAGGCAACAATAGCCAGAAACAATAGGCTGGCATCTGCTCAACAGTGGCTCTGAGAAACGCAGGCACTCCAGGGCTAGGCTTGGTCAGCCTCAACCTACTGTGATCAAAAATTACTGCTTTGGATGGGAATCAAGGTTCAAGCAGCAGACACATCCATTTCTTCAACCTTTGAAGTGTCTTGACCTCTCTGTGGCCTTCCCCACCACACGCTTACAGTTGCAGAGACACGATACAGAAACATTCATTTGCTCATCTTCTTCCACCCAAAAAGACTACAATAGAGACCATTTCCAGTAGTTTCACTGGAGTGTTTTGAGGAAGAGGGAAAAGGCAGAACATCCGGGTGTACCTTTCCATTTTAAAGAATCCCTAAACATGATCACTGGAGATGTATGGGATGGAAAATCAGTGGGAAAGAAAAGGTCAATCCAAACATTATCTGCCTATTGGAAGATGTTACCACTAAGGAAAAAAAGAACTGTTTGCACATTGTAGTAGTTTATAAAATTACTTGAATTATTAAAAAAAGGAGATTAAGTTATTTTCAGCCATTTTCTTGTTGTTATCATTTTCCATGGAAGTTCTTGAATATCTTGATTATTATGAATGAGGTGTTTTTTTCCCTTATAACTAACAAAATGAGAAAGATTTTGCAATAATTTTCCATTTAGGCTCATCCAATAAATCAGATCAAATGACTTTATTGCAATCATGAACCAGTAGAGAGAAAGAAGCAAAGAAGAAAAAAGTTTTCAAATATCCAGAACATCCAAATGTAAATAAAAGGAACAATGCATAAAAATATGCTAAAAGGCTTCATTCATATTAGTTAAAAAGCTGACCTAAAATATAGAGTTATAGAGTCCCTGGGAAGATCATCTAATAAAACACACAGAAAACTCTGATATTTTTAAAAATATCACTTTACTGAACTTGGAAATCACATTTCTGAAAGTGAGCATCATGGTAGTTTAGCCATCAATCCAAACTGGAGAGGATAGGATTCTGTTCTGCATCCTCATTTCAGAGAGGCATTAATGTACCCATGTAGAGAATATTTATAGTTCAGGGGTTGAACAGTGGTGTCCTTGGTGCTCTCTGAGTTTTATTGTTTACTTGCAGACATTTCATTACCCAACTAGATAACATCATCAGTGCTGCAAGGGAGTGGGGTTTACTCTCTGTTTACATAAAAATGGCTTGCCCTGTCAGTGTTGTTTTCTTCTTGATAGTTTCCTGATTAGGCTACTGTTTATAGTTCGTTTGTCTGAGTTGGTAGGTCCTTGGTTGGGGTACTGTTTACTGCTTGTTAGTCTGGTATAAATACTGGTGTTAATCTCCGCTTATCTGGGGTTTGATTGCTGGTGAGGAGATGTTTTGGTCTTTTTGTTTCCATTTTAGCTTTTAATTGTCTCTTTTGAATGGAGTGTGAATGTTGTTGCTAATCTCTATTTCATTAAGTCATTAATTTGCTGGTCAAAGCTGTATAAGCACTATGTATAACATACTCACCTGATTTACATGTGGAGTTATCTGACAGTCCTCCCTCAGCTGCTCCAAGTGTTCAATTAAAAAGTTGCTTACTCCGATTGACTTGCATATACCTTAATGAAAACAGAAAAGGAATTACAGATGTGTAACTATTTGTTGTAGCTTTCCAAAACAAAACAAAAAGACAGTGCGTTTAACCTTCTGAAACACCCCAAGGAATGTTGAATTTAAAGACAGATGTTCCAACTTGACCGCTTCTCTTCGAATGACCACAGCCAACATTACATTTTAAAACTGGGAACTAAAATGCATAAGGCAATGGGGAATAGCAGAGATGATCTTAAATATTTGAAATCCAAATCTTTCCCCATAAATTGCAGATTCCACACATAATTGCTGAAAATACATACTGATTTTGCATTTAATTTTGAATATGGTCCATGTAAGAATTTCAGAAGTAAAAGGTATTTTAGTTGTGTCTCATGGGTGCCCAAGCAAACCGCCCTACTTCAGCTTCAGTATTCTTTCCTACCCCTCTTTTGATTTATAAGGCAAAGAAGGCTCAGCCTATTCATTTCAAGAAGGATGAATTCAGCATCAACCAAAAGACGTGAGGAAGGGTGATTACGTACACATCCATGTTTGTAGAACGCTCTGCTTGAAAACATTATGGGGAAGGGGCTGTTTGTTGAAAATCAAGCATGACAGCATTATCTAAGGATGCTGTCCAATCAAGATGCGTTTAGGAAGCTGTTTTATAATCTAAACACATTGGGGATTCCCTGGTGGATTCAAGTTTCCAGGCTAAATTCTGGGAAAAGCTGATGTAGTGTAAGCAAAGAACAATTGGACTTCACCAGGTTGAAAAGGAGGAAATAGTGTTCTGAGCAGTGTGCCAAAAACTAGAGAAAAGTGGAACACTGGTAGAATGGGTGTAAGGGGGGGGAAAAAACTTCAGGGACAAACAGTTCAAACAGATTTCCGACTCCTTGTAGGCTACTGCTGCAAAAAAGTTCTTATATAACCATGTAACTATGTTTAGGAAGAATTAAGACCTTGGAGTGCACAGATTTTATACTCAGGTTTTGCATATCGGGTCCTGCCTGCCACTATAATATCCAAGTGTCTGAGCTTATAGATACAAATAACTGTGCAGACACACACATATGTGAAAGGGAGTGTATTAATCTGAATTACATTTAATAGTCCTAAAAACAAGCAAAAGGAAAAGCATTAATAAATTTAAGAATAGTTTCCCTATATATTACGTGTCACACAACAGGGCAAACTTGGATAGTGAAGAATACGGTTTTTAAGAGAGAAATATTTGGAGGTAAAGACAGGAACCAGAAGCATTTTTAAACTTTATGAATATTTTGATGTAATCAACAGTCAGGAAGGGATCTAGAACTTAATATTTTGCAGTTTTTCATATTCATTGTTCTTTTTTTTCTTTGTTTTTATAAGGTCATGGGCATTTATTTTAGATAATGATAACTAATAGTGGTGACATCAAAATAAATATAAAGGTTTAGTCTTTTGAAGTTACTTACAATTACTTCAATAAGCCTGGATTTATAGATTCAATTATTTAATTAATGCAGCAATGGATTTAAAATTTCATGACAAGTATAAATTTTGTTTACTTATTGATGTTTTATATTCCCATTCACTATGTCCATTCTCAGTTGTTTCTTTCTTCTTTTATGTAGTCATTAATTTTATTCCTTAAAATTAAAAAAAAAGAATTAAAAAGAAAAAATACTCTATGGAATAAAAAATACCTTCTCTTAAAAACCAATGGATAAAATCCAGAGTTTCCAACATCATGTCTCCAGAATTCCTACAATTCTCTGGGTATCCCAAGGTAACCCAGCGATGAAAGCTATCAAGTTGAAGAAGACTTTTTAAAGACAATCTCTTTTATAAACTCACTTTATTTTATTTATTCAATTTAGGCAAATGTCTGACTCCAGACTGACTCACAGTTCACAGCACCAATTTCTTTACTAGGAAGCTTCTACACAAAAGAGAATCCTGTTTCGGCTTAAAGTAATTATATGGTACAATGGGCAATCTGACATTTTCATACTCTGCAGCACTGCTGATTTAAATGTTATCCTCTCTGTACTACATAATATTGGAATGAACGTTATCTTCGTGCCCTGAACAATAGCAGCAATATAGTGATTCTCTTTTTTATGATATTAAGGAATAGAGATCAAGCTCAGGAATGGAGGAAAATTTACTATATGGGTAACAAGAAATATAAATTATTTCTATTATAGACCTTTTAGCCACATTTGCAAAACATAAAAAGGAATTACTGAGAAGCAACAGAAGCATTTTAACTTCCTTTACTGAATGCTAATTCAGATTTAGTTTTAAGTATATGGTATGAGCACAGAATAGTATGGTAAAAGAGAAACTATTGGGACTTTATCCAACTAATAACGTTTAGAGGAGTTTTAGGGCTTCTACCAAATTATAATTGGTATAATGCCCAGCGAAAGAAAAAAAAGAACCTTAATATTTTATTTCAGAACGATCTTGAGACTATTCTGCTCAATCTAAAAAGTGTCTTACTGACATTTTTGGACACTACTCATGCTTTTATAAATAAAAATAGTGAGTTATTGGCCCTATCAGTGTTCATAATCCACATACATATGAGCTCAGAGTAAATAACTAATTTAATGAAAAACTTTTAAGTGTTATTAACAAAATTGTTTTGTTTTGTTTTGAAGTAATTTTGCTACTGGTAGAACAGTTTTTTAAGCTTATGAGACAAATATATGGTTTCCTCAAAAAGGTCAGCTAAAGCCAGAAAACTGCATTTAAATATTATTAGTTTTATAATAATGGAAACACTTTAATTCTGTGGACGCAAGCAAAACAATTCTACAACCAAAGTTTTCTATATTGTGTATCTATACATGGTAGGAGAGATTGCATGCTACGTAATTAAGAAACTCTGTATCCTTTACCTTTGAAAAATCCTGGCAAATACAGGGTAGGTTTCTACTGGTTCAGACCGGTTCGCCCGAACCGGTTGTTAAGGTCAGGTGGAGCCAGTGAACGGGTTTGCTTGGTTTTTGAAAAAAAAATAAAAAAATAATATTTTTTTTGCCCGCCCGGAGCCTCTAGCTACCTTTATTCACTCTGTTTTCAGCACAGCTGATGAGTGGGGAAGCGCCCCTCAGCTATTTTTCTTCCTAGAGGCTGCTGCAGGAAGTTTGTGTTTTAAAAAACAAACTTCCTACAGAAGCCCCTGTTGCGCTGATCAACTGTGCTGAAAACAGAGCGAATCAAGGTAGCTAGAGGCTCCGGGCACATGGGAGGAATATATATATATACAGCTCCATAATTTCTGATTCAATTCAACTCTTGTAGTTTAAACCTTTGTGGGTCAAAGTGCTGTTAATCATTATAAATAGTCATCTCCGGATGGGAGGAGACCTATCAATATATATTTATCCATAAACATATGCTGCAGTGATCCTTTCATTCATGCACTTCCTTTTCTGAATGCAGAAAGATTAAAAAAAAAATCTTCCCTAAAAGATGAGACCAAGAGAACAAATAGCCCAAGCGGTAGATGTGCGCCTGCCAACCTTATGCTGAATATATATTAAAATAGAATGTAATAAAAGGCCAAGGTCTAATTGGTGTGGTCGTGACTCATTTCCGGTCCTTAGCTACTGTTGATAAGAAGTGTAATGAGATCGGTACACTCATAAAAGTTCTGAGTAACTTTCGGTTGAATTAAAAAAAAAAAATTCCAGCCACTGTTGTTGAAACCAAAGGCTACTGTTTCAGTTTTGCCAGTGAGTTCTGATTTTTCGAGTGGTTTGATATGATAGCATTTAGATCTCCCTCTTTGGTTCAACTAAATGGCGACCATAATGCCTGCGACATAATGTCTTGGAATTCTGTGGGGAAATTCTCCTTCTCAGTGGTACACTGATCAGCACATACACAGACAACCTAGATTCAGAGTGAAATGATGACTGATTTTGGCTGCACATCACTTTAAAACTGCCTGGCCCCATTAGACCAAGCTGAAGTACCTCCTCAGAGCATTCAGATTTGTCTGTTCGGTTCTATATGACAATATGCAGCTCATCTGGATTATCTACCATTGGAGCATGGAATTGTGCCTCAACACTTTGTTGGTATTAGCTTGGCTCCAGAATCTAACAGGAAATCCAGGGTCCATTCCAGGGGTGAACTGCAAAATTTTTAGCAAGGGGTTTTCTCTGCCCAGTTGCTGGGTGGGCGTGGCCATGGTGGGCATGGTCTAGTTGGCTTCCTGCACCACAGTGGGTGGGGGAGCGTTTTTGCCTTCCCCGGGCTCCGGAGTCTTTCCTTGGAGCCTCTGGGAGGACGAAAACGGCCACTCCTAGACTTCGGAGGCCCACCAGAAGCCGGAAACAGGCCCGTTTTCAGACTTTCCAGAACTTCTGGGAGGCCCGTTTTTTGCCCTCCCTGAGCTTCCACACGGGCCCTGCACAAATGCAGGGGCCACACAGAGGTTCAGGGAGGGTGAAAAGCAGGACTCCCAGAAGGCCCAAAACGGACCTGTTTCTGGCCTCCAGAGGACCTCCAGAGGCCGGGGGAGGCTGTTTTTGCCCTCCCAGAGGCTCGAGGGAAGGCTCTGGAGCCTGGAAATAGGCCGTAGTGCAGGGGGCCAACTAGGCCACGCCCACCATGGCCACGCCCAACCAGCAACCAGACAGAGAACCGGTTGCTGGAATTTTTGAAAGCTACCCCTGCCGGGAGGCTTCTAAGTCATGTCAGTCATTAAGCAGGTCATCATGTGACCGTGCCTGATTTTACAACCTTTATTGTGGTGGTCATTGAGCAAATGCTTCAATTAAGCTAGAAGTAAACACCAGTTTCTCACCCCAAAAAAGTCATAAATCCTGGTCACATGACTAAAAACGACTGTAAATGCGGGCTGGTTGCTAGATGTCCACAGCATGACCAGTTGACTGCAGGAAGAAGGAGCAGCTGTTGGAACTTCATATGTAAGTCTTTGCGGGGAGGGGGGGAAATCTATTATAAATTCGACCGACGGTAGGTCGAGGACTAATATCTGTTCAATGTAAATGGTAAAAAGCATTGTAAAAGATAAGATGCTTAACTTCCCTGTCTTGTTCCAAGCTAGTATATGTGCTGTCGAAGCAAGCACAAGATGGTGATGATTATTA
>JANHJO010002768.1:197752-209510 GCA_032468235.1 Pseudoxyrhopus heterurus
CTGTGCGGGGGCTCGGGGAAGGTGAAAAACGGGCCTCCCAGAGGCTCTGGAAGGTCAGAAATGGGCCTGTTTCCAGCCTCCGGAGGGCCTCCGGAGACTGGGGAGGATGTTTTCACCCTTCCAGAGGCTCGAGGAAAGCCTCCGGAGCCTGGGGATGGCGAAAATGGGCCCCCTGCCGTGGTGCAGGAGGCTGATTAGGTCACACCCACCATGGTTAAGCCCACCCAGCAACCGGACAGAGAACTGGTTGCTGAAATTTTTGAAGCCCAGTCCTGTAATAACTTCCACCTTGATTATCTTTAGATAACATTGCTTTTAATGTTTTGGGCTTATGATGGTTTGTTTATTGCTCAAAACCAATCATAAAAGTAACATACAGCATATAGTGAATTAAAAAAAAAGAAAATTATAGAAAATTACATGAAATAACCCTTTGCTTTTAATAAATTTTACAACCTTCTTAGAAGTTTGTGAGAATTAATCTCATAGAAGATCAGTAATTTAATAATCACAGGAACAATTAAACCTACTAAGAGTTGGAGCTTGGAGATTTGATCCCCATCAGATATATAATGGGCATGTTCATAGTCCATTTGATGTAAGTTAGTTCAGCCTTTGTACTTGGGCAAGTGTGGCTTTCCTATCGATGATTCAGTGAGTGTTTTCAGGTAATGTTTTAATAGTTTTTAATTTTTTGTACAGTAATGCTTAAGTGGAATTAGATTTTGATAATTAAAAGTGGGATGAGGGGCATTTAGATCAAATGAACAGGGAGTTTATATACACATCATTAGGTACTTTTGTTTATTTTGTAGCCCTTTTGCCAATTAATAAGGAGAGCTAAAGATTTAGAGATAAGTTTGTAGAAATGGTGCAAAGTATGGAATGAAGTTGTACTTGATTGTATTTTAAGAGTCAGTGATAAAATGTTGAGCATACATGCTGAGGATGAAAGGGGAAGTTACTTTTTGCCTTCATTCATGAAGTTTCTTTTTCTTTTTGAATAATAGAAATAAGCCAATGGACAAGGGATGGAGGATAGTGTTCTGACTGGGCCAAATCTCAGTGATTTCATCAATATAAAAGTGAACACTGGGGCAAATATACATCCTAATTTAACACCTTATAAGAAGTGGGAGGTTCAATTAAGTTGCCTAGGTAGGCAACTTTTGACTGGATGGTAGTGATATACTTTAAGGAGACATCACTCAATCAGCGGGGCAGAGTTTTTTCCCCTCCAGACTCTTTTCGAAGCTATTGAATCAAAGGCTACATTCCAACTTATAAAAGCAACATAAAATATACATTTAAGCAAATTATAATGTTTCTCAGTGAGATGATATAACGTAACACATTGGTCCATGGTTGATGGAGCAGATCCAGATTTAACCGACACTATTTGGGAAACAGTTGTGGAATCAAATGCAGGACCCAAAGCAAATAATCAAAGCTTACTGCAACAGCATGTGCTGGTGGGACTTCCTCCAAAGAATAACGAGAGAGACTCCACCCAACAAAGAGATGCACTCATATTTATACATTCATAAATGTGGAAGAGACAATGCATATGCAATAGATGATGCAAGCATAGATATTCATAAATAGAAGATCTCAAGTTAGTATAGGTAATGGAGTTCAAGTTATTTCCTGTGCCTATTTTCCTCTGGAAGCCAAAACAGGGGGGCTAATACCAGGGGTGGGTTTCTACCGGTCTAACAACCGGTTCGGTGATTGCGCGCTTTGAGTGTGCACGTGCTGCATTAGCAAAAAGAAAGAAAACTGACCTCTTACTGCAGCTCCGGTGAGTCAGAACAGCTGACGGGCGGCATTCACGCTGCCGTGCCGATCAGCTGAGCTTAAAAAAAGGCCTCAAAAGGCAGAGAATAGCGCAGGGGCGGGCACGCCGAACCCGTCACAGGAAGAACCGGTTCACCCTAACCGGCCTAACGTAACAAATGGTTCGCCTGAACTGGGACGAACCGGTAGAAACCCACCACTGGCTAAGACAATGATGCAATAAAACAGGGAAGAAAACTTCTCTCATAAATGAAGAGGACAGGGCAATGTAGGAATGCCAGACACCAAAAAGCAAAAAGCAAATCTGTGGAATTGTTTTAATGAGCTAATAAACGTTTTAATGACAATCTGAGAGCTGACTTTCCCCACACCGTTCAAGATAGGCTGTGGGGCAGATCCCCCAAGTATTCTTTTGAGCATCTCATTATGCTCCTAGAGGGTGGCCCCAACTCACTTGCTTTCCTCAGGTGGGGTGGACAGTCTGCCCTGCTGCTGTTGCCCTGGTAAGATTTAAGCACCAATCCAGTTCATTTCCAAACCTCTTAGGTGTTTCCTGAAGGAGCAAAGTCTTTGTAAAAATAGTGTTCTTCGAGAAGAAATGTTGTACGCAGGCATTCAACAGAAAGTATAGGGATGGTATGACGAGCAGAAGTTCCCGTTATCGACTCCCCTCATCCACCCCTTTCACTCCATCCAGAAGGATTCAATTTTTTTTACTACCGGTTCTGTGGGCGTGGCTTGGTGGCGTGGCCATGCAATCGGCCAATCAGAGGTGGTATTTGCTGGTTCTCCGATCCAATCAAAATTATTGCTACTGGTTCTCCCGAACTTGTCAGAACTGGCTGAATACCACCTCTGAGCAGGACATCCCCTCACCTGTTTTACTTCTTTCTTTATTCATTTATTAAATTTATATGCCGCCCATCTCATTGTCTAAGGCTTTAAATCACTCTCACTTTAGCAGATGAAATCTAGGCTGAATTCTACCATAATGTTATCTAACTTCGCTCCATCCATCGTTTCTCAGATGTTATCTGAAGATCATTATACAGTTTGCATTAGTAGCCCCAAGATGTTTCTTAATTTAATGACACCCGAATTCCTTTCTGAAAATAGAAACAATTTACATGTCTTAAATGCCCAACTCAACTCAGACCTCATAATTCATATCTACTGAAACCTACTCTTTCACTACTTCAACCTCTACCAGCAAAGCTCCCTGGGCAAAAAAATTCATACACCGTTTCTCACAAATACTGTGGGTTTGGCATCTTTCCAGAGGAGTTCTGCATGAGCAGTCACCAAGAACATCTATACAAGGCTTTACTTTTTAGATAACTTTTGACACACCGATTAGTTTCATCTGGCTGCAGAATTTGTGGTTTAGATGTGCCCACTTATGGTAAAAGCCGGTAATGAAGGGCAGTTTTTAGAGCTATTGTGGGAAATGTTGCTTTTACACCATGTTTCTAGTAACAAATGCATGCAACGTAGATAAGGGGCACTCAGATGGACATGTCTAGGAAATCTGTAGGTTTGTATGATGCTTAGTGCAATAAATGCAGTATGTGGAATTCCTCTCAAGCCAAAAGTAAACAACTGCAAATTAAACTTCCTGACACCAGCTTTTTGGATATGAAGATATTTGCAATCATACCTGCAAATTTGAGTGATTATGTGCCGTCAAATCATTGTCATCTCCAGGTTATGATGTAGACAGAATTTCTCCATGACAACCACCTGCAAATTAGGGACACCTTAAAACTGTCTACTGTTAAAAATCAGAGCTCTATTTGACCCGGAAATTAAAAGGACAGGTTGCAAAAGAAGACAGATCTTGCATCCTTGGAGGGATAAATTGATGAGAAAGTCCTAAGCAAAGACAACTCCTATAGAGCTAAGATGCTGCCTTGGTTATAATTATTATCTTTTACTTGGTTTTAAAGGCCCAAAATCTATATCAGTGTATCAGGGAGCATTTCAGGTTACTAGATAAAATGCTACTCCAACTGAATGCACATGTGCAGCATCAGTGACCTCATGTGAACAAAGCTATAGCTGGGATCTGCATTTTCCATGCGTTTGGTCTTTTTTCCTCTTTGCTGTGGAATTTCAAGTGCTGAACTATCTATTTCAGGGGTCCCCAAACTTGGCAACTTTAAGATTTGTGGACTTTAACTCCCAGAATTCTGGGAGTTGAAGTCCACAAGTCTTAAAATTACTAAGTTTGGAGACCTCTGATCTATTTCCATCACAGAGTCGACTGCAAAGCTTTACACTGTCAAGTTCTATTTGAAGAGTCTTACGAGGAGTTTTAACTATTCTGTGAAGTACTTTAGGACTAAATTCATACAAGAAAGCATCATAGCTGAGGCAGTATTTGAATCCACCATCTCTTGGTGTGTTTTTTTCCCCCTAAAAGACTCTTAGACTAGAGCTTGAGTAATTTAATCCCTGAAGAATTGTTCCCACTACAATAGCATATAGTGTAAGATCTATGATGTAAACTAGACCAAGAACAGTCTCCATGAAAACCTAAATCTACTCTTAAATAAGATGAGCCATTGTAACAGAATTTTGCAAGTCTGATTATGCTTTGTCTTGTTCCTTTCTTACAGTCACTCTGAATTGCAAGTGGGGAGGTGGGTCAACGCAAGATTTCTTTACACATTCCTTCTTGGTTCGGATTCAAGCTATGTTTAACTCCTTGTTAAAGAGTTGCTTGACAGATCAGTGAAGTGGTTGGCATATAAATTTAATTAATTTAAATAATTTAAAAAAAGATCAGTCCTCTCTATGTCAAGATTGTAGTATTTGCTTTCTACATACGTTTACTCAGTGGCCATTATTTATTCTCATAGGTGATTTCAAGAACAAGGGCATGAGAGAGAGAAAAAGAGAGAGATTCATACAAATAATATATTCCAACAAATTCAGTGAGACTTCTCTGTAAATATGTCTAGACTGTGGTTACGTTTGCTTCCCTGTTACTCTCTGGTAAATTAAAAGTCCACCAAGTCATTCTGGTGTAGGGCCATGGGGTACATTCTCAATTTAGCTTGCATGTATTGCCCCTACAGGTGGAAAGAATACCTGAGCAGAACATTTAGCTCAAAAAAGAACTGTTCTACATTCTTTGCACGTTTGTTCTTGCTTAATCACATGATTATTTTTTGGGTGCCTTTGAATTAGTGTCGATTCCTGGCAACTGCCCAGACTAGTCCCTATAGGAGTTTGTTGATAAGATCCTATACGGCTGGAAAGGATTTTGGGAGTCTTCTAGTCTAACCCCCTACTCAAGGCAGGAGACCTCATTCCATCCCAGATGAATGGCTGTCCAATCTTTTCTTGAAGACCTGCAGTGATGGAGCATTCACAAGCTGTTACATTGGTCAATTACTCTGTCAGGAAATTTCTCCTTAGTTCCAGGTTGGATCTTTCTTCAATTTGCTTCCACCCGTTGCTTCTTGCCTTGACTTGCTTGATGCCTAAGAAATCTTAAAACTCACAATGTTGTGGTTTCTAGCCTGGTGCCTAACCACTATACCAAGCTAGCTCTTACTTAGTGTAATATTTAAGAATGTACAGTTCTTTTCAGCCATTTCCTTTGACTCGTTTTCCCAGATTGCACTATTGTTGTTGTTAGTCGCAAAGTCATGTCCGACCCGTCGCGACCCCATGGACAACGTCCCTCCAGGTCTTCCTGTCCTCTACCATCCCCCGGAGTCCATTTAAGCTGATGCCAACCGCTTCAGTGACTCCATCCAGACACCTCCTTCTCTGTCGTCCCATTCGTTTTTTGCCTTCTTCATTATATTTATGAATTATGGACAGCTCTCTTATTTTCATTTTCCTTTCCACTCTTAATTCGCTGCCCAAATGTTTGGGCCACACCTTGAAAATGTGCCAATTTCTTCCTTACCAATTGAGCTGGCTGTAGAGAAGAACTGCATGAATCCCAATGATAAATCAGCTTCTTTTTTTTAAAAAAGGCATCCGGCTACTCTTACAGCGGGGTAGGGGAAGCAACACCGAGTACTTTGAGAGACGTTGAAGAGTTAAAAAGTTGCATTTTGACCCTTTCCCCCAACTTGAGTAACCTTTTTCCTTTTCTCAAGTTCCCGGCAGGGCAATTTGGGTTGTGAAACGCAAAATCTG
This sequence comes from Pseudoxyrhopus heterurus, assembly GCA_032468235.1. Classification (NCBI taxonomy): domain Eukaryota; kingdom Metazoa; phylum Chordata; class Lepidosauria; order Squamata; genus Pseudoxyrhopus; species Pseudoxyrhopus heterurus. Next base: position 203,708 of record JANHJO010002768.1, read on the forward strand.
GATTGCTCATTCTCGTTTGCCTTACCCAAATGTGTACTATTCCAAGAACCATCTGCAGAGCACACTGTACTAGCAGTGTGAATGAAGCAAGCTGTTTTGTGCAAAACCCAGTTCATTTAGCTCATCGCAAAGCAAAGAAAGGGTGTGAAAACGTTTTGAGAGTAGAGAGTTGTATATCTTCCGGGCAAAGTAGTTGGACTGCATTCTGGCTGTAGCGGATAAGGCCTCAGACAAAGGAGTTAGGCCTTGAGGCAAAAGTGGCCCTGCCTCCTTTCATCCCAGCTCATCCATCCATTCTCCCTTCCATTCAATTCCTCTCCGGTTCCTGTCTCCCTCTGTGCAATCCCCTTATTCTCTGTTGCCAGGAGAAAAAGTAGAAGTGTTGGCAAGAATGCGAAACCAACCACGCACCTGGGGACAGCCCTGGAGTCTGCAGAGAAGTATTCAGCAATGCTTCACGTGTCTATAGAAGTTGTCTATAGGAGCTGTAGATGGGCTGTCTATAGGAGCAGCACCTTACCGCTCAGTTGTGTGTTTTTTTCTCCTAGACTTGCTGTTCCTTGTTTGGAAGTTGTTTAGGAAAGGCCCCCCCAGGGGAAGCCTGCAGACCAGGTTTCTCAGATCCACGCAAGATCACATGGTGTGCCCTTTTCCTAACTCTATTTTAGGATTGCAAGAATTAAACCACAATTCTCTATATGAAGTATAGACGTCCAATTTTTTTTTAAAAAAATGTTTTTGAATGAAACCAAAGAAGAAGAAGAACAAAGCAGTAACAAAAAGATGTAAGTGTGTGTTTGTGTATGTGTGGTAATATATACTGTAAGATTTTATAAGCAAATACGTCCATGTATATAGACAGGCTTATGAAGCTTTGCATATAGGATGATATAGATAGTCCTCAATGTATGACCACAATGTATGTTGTGTATGTTGTATGTTGTTAAGTGAGAGGTTTGTTAAGCGAGTTTTGCCCCATTTTACGACTTTTCTCACTGCATTTGTTAAGTGAATCACCACAGTTTTTAAATTAGTAACATCGTTGTGAAGTGAAACTGATTTCTCCATTGACTTTGCTTGTCTGAACGTCGCAAAAGGGGATCACGAATGTAAATCACGTGACCATAGGGATGCTGCAATGGTCATAAGTGTGAAAACTCGTCGCCGGAAGAACCGGTTCGCCCGAACCGACCCAACAGAACTACCGGTAGAATCCCACCCCTGAATACACACTTGCATAACTAAAGTTGTCTCTTGAATACCCATTCAGAAATAGGACTTGTTTTCCCTTGCTTTTCCATCCTTACAGCCACTTCTTCTCTCTTCCACGGTTTTTTAAATCTTAAATTTTATTGATTTTTTTTATTAATGACATTTCTTAGTGCTTAATAAACATTGTGTTGTCTGGGTATTTAATTTGCTTAACAGAACTGATTATATTCTTAATCTCCACCCCTTTTTTCCAACCACTGGTAAAATAGATTCCATGATGTTTGATAGTATTCTGTGCCGCCTTTCTACTTAATTTTCAATGTCAATCTATTCATTTCTGCACAGTCTAGTATCTTCTTTAATTACCTCTTCATCTCACGGTGTCTCTTCCACATTTTAAATCCTTTTCATATTTTAATGGCTGGAAAGTTTGTGTTACCGGTATGTTCGGATTTTTAATGAAGTTGTTTATATTGTTGTTATTTTGGTTTATATCTCTTATTTTAGCATGCTTTTCATAAGGTGTCTGTCTGGTCTGTGATGTGGGAGCAAATATTATTTAAATAAACAATTAAGATAAATGAATAATAATAAGCATACTGTATTATAACCCTGTTTGTATATACCCTGTGTGTATAGATTGCAGGTTTGTTTCCTAATAATGCCTTATTATTATTATTATTTAAAACTTAAGTTGCACAATGAGTGGTAGAGATCCACTCTTTTAAACAAGGGAGGCAGATTTCTCTACCTTAATTTCAAAGCCTACGATGCAAAGCAGTGTACTTGCATAACCTGTTAGTAGTTACCCAATACCTGCTTTAGAACTTATTCCACCTTCAAATTTACTCACTTTTTAAAAATATAATGTTATTAAGAACTTTAATTTTATTCTTTTTTTAAGAATTTTAATTTAATCCCATTATAAGGAATGGAACATGGGATGAAGAGATACCTGTTTAAGGATCTGAAGAGCTATTAAATTTGTTTCTACTTGTGGTCAAGGTTGCAAGTCACTTCCTTATATATTTCCCGTCTTTTTCTTTATTGTTCCCTTTCTTTTTTTTCTTTCTTCAGCTTTTTCCCTGCACTTTTTATTCTTTATTTCCATTCTATTTTTTCTCTAAGTTTAATTTGTATTAGCTTTTACTAATTACAATAGCAAAAGCTAATACACATTAAATTTAGGGAAAGAAAATGGAATGGAAAAAATAATAAAAAGTGCAGGGAAAAAGAAAAAGAAGGAAGAAAAAGAAAATGAAGAATCCCTAATCAGATATTTGTTCATCCCATATCCCATTTCTTATTTTAACCTTGATCAAATAAACCAACTTTATATTTTCCCTTTTGCGTCTCACTGTCTTAATTGTTAATTCAATCAAATATTATCATAGGATTTGATTTCTTTTCAATTCTTCGTTATCTCATTGCATAGATTTTCTAAGGCTTAAAGCCTCTTTTGTAAATCCAACAAGAAAACATTATCCAGGTCATTCTCTTGGTTTATCATTTATGTTTAATTTTTAAAAGTTTGGCAAAGTTTGTGTATCTAGTAAAGTGTGTTGAATGTTCCAAATCATTATCTTGGACTGTCATTTGTAGTTCTACCTCCCCTACTTTATCTTCTCAGATAAAATCTGTTCCACAATGGTCACTCCTTTATTAACATTTTTTACAGATAGTCTATCCATAGAAACAGACTTCATTACTGACAATGTTGATATTGTAATCACTAATCTTTGATTTCATTTTTCAAAGATCTCCTTTAAAATCTGATAACATTTGGTGTCATTTTGCAAGTCTCGGTATTAAATGACATCAAGTTTCTTATTTTTTTCCTTCTGCTTAAAACCTTTAGTCCCCTCTAGTGTTCAGTTTCTAAAATCATCACTTATCTTTTATTATGACTTGCAATAACCAGAATAGCATTTCCGACAAGAGGTTGTTGTTGTTTTTTATAGTTAATTCCAACATCTTTCAGTAAAAGTCAATATTATAATTTATCTGGGTATTTAATCCATTTGATCCATTCTTAGATCAAAAACTTACTTAACAGTTTGCTGTTTATTTCAGGCTCTGTAAATTCTTAAACTTCTAATTAATTTTGCTTTCGTTTGGAGTTGAAGGTAAACTCAACTGATGGAAACTTTTCAACTTTGTCCTTCTGAAGATCTCTAATAGTTTTAAGATGGCTAACAGGCAATCTGAAAGGAAGTTTGCAAACTTAGTGTCACTTAAAAGACTCCAACGTAATTGCAAGCAAAGTGATTGGTCCCATCATCTCCCAGTGCTTAAAACAATGGAAAAATCACTGTCTGTAGTCTCCTCGTGAGAGGCAGCCTTCAGAACACATGTTGTTGGTCTCTTCTCTGGAAAGGTTCCAAGGAACTGATCTACCCACCGGATGCTGGGCCTTTGCCATGGTCACCAATTCCACTTTTGAACAGCTGTCTTCTGTTCGCCATATTTCCTCCGGAAGTCCCACTCAATAACTAATTTTTGATGGGACTGAAAAACCCAGTAGCATCTATAGTAGTATAGCAATTCTTTCTTTTTCTCTGTTAGGAAAACCCTGTGAGATTGGTTAGTTTGAGACATAGTGACTGACCCAAAGTGATCACAGAGGTTCATTGCGTGAGAATAGATTTGAGCCAAATTCTCTCTGGTCTTAATCCAAACTACTCCTTTGCATTGAGACTTTGTAGTTATATACAGTAGCTATACCATTTTAAAATAGCAATAATAGGCAAAGAAGAAATTGTAGCACTTCCAGGACATGTGTAAAACTAATTTTCAAAAACATCTCTGGCCAAGGTACTTCAGTTGGTTCCAGACCTTGCCTTTGACATGTAAAAATATACTTCAGTGATTCTGGTGCATTTGAAAAGTCCCATAATACTGAATGTTCCCCCCCCCCCCCCTTTCCTTTTTTATAGCTCTATAACTTTGGAGAAACAGTTTCTATTGTATTCTGGACAGACACGTGGAAGCCTGAGAGTTTTTTTGACAAAATTATAAAAAACAGAAAAAATGGAATGCACACTCTATGCTTACTTGGTAAGAAACATTTGCACCTGGTATTTATTTATTTAGGTGTGATATCATTGTGAGATTTTAATAATTCAAGCAATTGTTGGATGTCTTTTTTAATTGCTCATACACCACCCAGAATTTTTACACTACACTTTTGTCATAAATATGCTGACCATTATCGTGCTTCATCAATTCGAACTAGTGCACTTTTGTGAATAATTCAATAACTCATCCTTGCTGATCAAATAAGACGTATCAAATAAGAAGATGTGCTTGTGTAAGCGCCTTCTTGGCCACAGCTGTCTTCTGCTCTTTGAGCAGGAGCTGTGAATCCAAGATTAGATTGCACACCAGCCTTAAATGGGGAAATGCAACTTTCCAAACTCAACAATGGAAAATCCCATTCATATTGGGCCCCAGGATCTGCAGCCATTCAGTCCTCTCAGGATTGAGTTTGAGCCTGTTTTCTCCATCCAGTTTCACACACTTTTCAGACATTGGGACAGGCCCTTGAGAACATCAGCTTGATTGACTCAGGATAAAGATATATATCTGGGTATCATCCACGTATGTTGAGATCCCAAACAGATGGGTAATCTCCCTCAGCCATTTCATATAAATATTAAACAGGAAAGGAGAGAGCATCAAACCTCAAAAAAATTAAAAAGCTGAGGCCCCCTGGTCAATGTATAGCTCATGATATTGTACAAATCCAGAAAATTGGGTTCATTTAATCAACCATGGTTGAGTTAATTCCTGGATAAGCATGCAAATGCAGGCATAATCATGAAACTGGAATAATATAATGCAACCAGTATACTATACTATATAGTATATTACTGTATATAATATGTATAACACTATGATGTAGTATTATGCATACTATAGCCAATAGTATAATGCAAATGTTTTTATCCTTGATATTCAAAACAAAACTTAAAAAGAAAATAAGCTCTAATTGGCTGGTTGTATCTCAGCCTGTGGGCTGGCTGGTCTTGCAGTCTGGCAAAATAACTGCTGGCTTCTGCTCCAGTAAGAAGTAGCTTAAGAAAGGGTCACCTAATTTCTATCATCTGATCTGTTTTGGAACCTTTCTGGTCCAGCACCCTGTATTAGTCCATCCCAAATTGCTTTTGGTCATAGAAATGTTCATTTAGACACAGTGGGTGGTAAAATTGTATTAGGGTAGTGGGAAATGACTTTGACTCTCTTTACTCCATAATAGAATTTAGTACAAAGGTGCCAAAACTATATATGTTATTGCCAGTCTAAATGAAACTCCATCCTTGGCCAACAACACCGTTTCTAAAAAAAAAAATCCAAATTCATATGTCAGTAATTCCTAGATTAGCATCACTGATTTATGTTTGTATGTATTTAATATATCTACAATATTTTTTCTGGGCATGTACCATTTTGTGATACTAGAAGGAAAATATTATATTTAAGTTTTCTTCTTTATCTAAGCAAGCCAGATACTTTCCTATTCACTGAAAAATAGTATAAGCCAAAAAACATATGGCTAGCCTTCCCCTTATATTTGTCCCAGTGTAGAGTT
>JANHJO010002768.1:239437-251882 GCA_032468235.1 Pseudoxyrhopus heterurus
AGCTTTTTGAGAAATCCAAGGTGGGGGGGGGGAGATGCAGCTCCGCCCAAGCCCCCCTGGCTGCTCTCGTTAGCTTCACCTCCTTCTTCGAGGAGGTTTTGGTTCTGTTCGGAACCCTCAGGCTGGTAGACCTGGATGGAGATTGCAGAGCTTGCAAATCTCACATCCAGCCCTGCCGGAAGTCAAACAGGAAGTCTCGGAGCTTTACCACTCTTTTGTCTTTTAATTGCTTCTGTTAATTCCATCATCGTTATCTTCTCCTCAAGCATTCTCCTAATTTCCTCCGGGACTGTGGGTAATTCTGCTTCTTTTAGATACGAATTAATTTTATCTTCTGGAATCATTTCTTCTTGATAAAGTTGTTCATAATAATTTTGCACTATTCTCTTTTTATCTGCATTAAGATGTAAAAGCAAACCTTTATCATCCTTAAGTTGGTGGGTTTCTTTTCTTTCTCTTTCTTTAATTTGTATGCCAACCATCTCCCCGGCTTATTGGCATGTTCAAAAAAATTCTGTTTAGTCCCTTAGATTTTTTGTGATAATTCCTCTTTTTCTAATAAATTCAGTTTATGTCTTTTCAAGTCCATTTGGTTTTTTTTAAAATAATTTTTATTTTTATTTTACAATAAATGGAGGTAGTATATGCACAGTAACAATATACCGTTTGGACATTTTATATTATATGACAATAATGGGTAATTATTACTATCAATAACGTTTAGATCATTCACAATAACACATTTAATCCATTTAAGAATATTAAATATCTCAAAAAGCCATCGTTTTTGTCACTAATTACTTTTAAATAATTTTAAAATTCACCTACTTTATTTATTCAACATTCATTATTTCCTTAAAACACTCCTAATTGCGGTTTCAAGTTTCTAACTTCTATTATGGTTGAACTAGTTCCCCAATCCAGAAAAATTAGTCTCCTCCCCCTTTCTAATTTCCGATTAGGTCAATTATCTCGATCTCCTTCAAAAGTGCTACTTTTGAAGATCAAGATAAAAAAAACAGTAGGAGACTGACTGCCTTTGCACTGGGCTGGATGCGGGTCGAGGACGTTTCGCATTCATGACTTCAGCATATGGTTAGTGTGACGTCTTTATGTTGGGGCAAATGGGGCATGCCAAATGATGATGATTATTATAGTTTTTCACACAGCAGATGTTTAAGCAGGATTTGACATTTTTATTCACCTGGACCTGGAATAGACAGATGTTACATGATAATGTTAAAAGTAGGTTGCAGGACGTAAGCTGTTCCAAGTAAAGCTGCCTTTTGCAAATAATTTACAGTGATTTTGTCAATGCTGATAGTGTTCCCGTATTGCTCCTGTTTTTTTGGAATTGCACCCAAAGTGCCTATCACTAAATCTTTGCTTTCTCTTGCCCTAGTCGTTCTATTTCTATATCTTTGTACTAATGCAGATCTTTGTATTATTATCAAAAGGGCTTTCTTTTTAATAAAATGCGTTGGCCTGAAAAGGTGTTACCAGACAGCCTCCTCCTGAATTTTGCCTGCCATGGACTTAACACGGCTCTCCTCTTAACAGCCTTTCCAGAATAGGAGAGGCTGCAATAAGGAGGGGGCGCCCAAAACAGGCTTCACGACTGGGGGGGGGGGAGAGAATCCGTCTAGCTGGGGAAAAGAGAAAAGGGACGAAAATCCCTTATTCTGTACTTGCAAAATTATTATTACCGACTTGCCCCCATCGCATTGGCAACCGCCGGAGCCTAGAGGAGGGGCGCTTTCTCCCAACAGGAAGCACAGGGAATCCAAAAAGGAAGGGACTGCGGGGACCGGGTCCAGCCCCTTTTTGCGTTCCTCTCACGTTGCGATGGATGTTTTTTTAATTGCGATTGAATCGTGCGGTGCGGCGCAAGACGGTTTGCGAGTCGGAAGCGACGCCTTTTGATAACGGCTCCCTAATTCCCGAGGCGATCGCTCCCGCTGATAATGTGAACTCGCTCTCGGGCCTCGGCCTCCCCTTGGTTGCAGGTGAGCAGGGGGGACCCTCTGAAAACCGGGATTGTGGTTAAGAAAGCTATGCAGTGTCATATACATGGCCGGGGTGGAGGTGGGGGGGTGGGCAAGAAGAAATATTTTGGGGTTCAGTAGAGGGGTCGAGGAAGAGACCTAAACTGTGGGGCTCCAAAAAAATATTTGATTCAAACAATAGCCTACTGGATCTTTTGCTTTTGATCTCACTCGTTGGGTGTCGTTTTGCGTTTGGTTTGTGGACTTGCACGGGGACGAGAAAAATAAATAACCGTTGGGTGTTGCGGAGATTTCATAATGCCAGGAGAAGGGGTTGTATATTGGTGTCTGCGTCACTGACAACCCTTTCAAGCTGTATATCCTAAACAGCTTCCTTACCGGATTAGATGTCTATAAGGTAATACTGTGCTCTAGATGTATTAAAAAATAGGAGGGTGCCCCCCCTAAAAAAGAGAGGTGCTTTGATGCAGGGTTAGCTGCAGCAACCACAGTCTTCCCTCACATTTGTACCTACAATATCCTTAGCTTTTAGGGAAACTCATAGATGATTGTTCAGAAATAAGCTTTCCCTATGCTGATTCCCTCCAGGTATCTTGGACTCAGCCTGGGAATTCTGGGATTTGAAGTCCAATATCCAGAGTGAGGCAGTTATGGAAAGCTGCTCCAAAGGAATTCATCAAGCACACTTTGGCTTATTTATTTATATGCTTGATTGATTCATATCCTGCCTTTTGTACAGGAGCGAAAGGCAATGTTCGTTGTGCGCCTTATACCATACTGCTTTGTATTACTGTCATGTTTAACACACAACTCTTGTAGTCTGAAGTTTTGTAAATGCGCGTTTGGGACTGAAACCTACTGAGATTGTTGGGTCTTTCTCCCAGAGTTCTATAATATGAAGCTGCAAATAAAAAATATTAAGCACACACATTCGTGGTCTTAAACAAGTGAGAGTATCATAAAACCCAGGGGAAAATTTCCAATAAACGCTTTTGCCCTAAAGCAGGGGTGTCAAACTCAATTTCATTGAGGGCCGCATCATGGTCGTTTTTTGACCTCAGCGGGCCAGAGTGGGCATGGCCAGAGTGGGTGTGGCCACCTCGACGTCACTCATGTTGGGGGTGCCTGTGGTGGCCCAAGCACTCTGCCAGTGAAAACGACCCAAAAACTATTCCTATCTGTACCCTCTATAACAATATTGTCATTTTTTGTGCAAGAGAGGCTACCAGTCATAGGTAACATTCTTAAAATAAGGACTGATAAATGCTTTGATCTAGGTGTGATGTGTCAGCAAAAAAAAATTAAAACCATCTGGTGAAAAAGACAGAACATTCAGTTGAAAACAGTTTGTCTGTTTTTGTTTACTAAATGTGTGGTCTGTTTGGAAGTGAGTTTACATTCAGAGGCTCTCATTATAGAAGTTGCCATGGAATGAAGACATGATTGCATATTTTTGGCAGAAAGGTGTACAAAAACAAAGATGTCAGATCTCGTCTCTTTGCAGTGATAGACTGTAGAAATATTAACAACATCTAACAAGCATACTTTGAATGGAAAAGATTTTTGCCTGCAAATGCCTTTGCTAGATCCTATTATCTTTTTCCTGTATGCAAGTTAGAAATTCAGGGAGTTGCAGTCTTAGTACAGTACATTAAGAGATCATCAAACTGGGGAAAGATAGCGTAGCTCCTAAAGCAATATGACAATGCCTAATTTTGAGTTACTTCGTTTTCCAACAGAAGTAAAGTTTATCCTAAATCAAGAACCCTGATAAACACAGAAGAAAACTTCCTTTGCAGGAATGAGGTGAGTTCAATCAACCAAATAGGAGTCCTCTCTAGATTGCTTTTCATGTGTTTTAGAAATTAAAACATTATTTGTTTCTAATGCCTAGAGAAAAAAACAGAGCATTGTCCATGCTTAAATATTTAGAAATGTTACTGCTACTTGGCTTCCTATACAGAGATATTTGGATTGAGTTGATGAACCACAGTGTATACATCATTTGTATATTAATTATCAGTCACTCAATCCACTGCATAACCTCTTCATTGAAAATTATGGACCATAATATACCATGCTTGTCTGCTACAGAGGCAGATGTTTTTTAAAAGTCCTAAGTCTAGGCCTGAGAGAGAGTGATTCTCCCAAAGTTACTCAGACCACACTCATGCCTAAAGAGTATTAGAACTTGGGTATCTCTACTCCTAATCTAGAAACATTTTAACAATCACAAAGTTGAACATTTATTTTAGTATTTCTTGGTTTTAAATTTATTTCTTAGATTTACATCTTATCTTTCCTCTTGAGAGCTCAACAAGTCTTATATCAATATATGTCTTTATTTTACCTTCATAAGAGATAAAAGAGATCATGAAATAGGTAGGTGAGAGAGAATGGCACTGGCCCAATCAGTTGAACATTGGCTTCCCCATCCTGACGAACGCTTGAACTACTATATTGTACTATTTCTTAATATTTGGGAATTGATACTTAACTGAATTATTAAATTATCCCTTCAGTCATAATCTAAATGAATTGACTGGGTTCACATAACATGTTAAGCCACGAAAAAAAAATAGCCAAGGTTGAAAGAAACCTTAATTTAATCTGATTAACCATGTTATGTGAACTCAGCAGTTCATAATTAACTTATGCAGAAGTTAAAACATTTTCTAGATGTTTCCAGAAATGCTTTGGGCAACCTTCCCAATCCAGTATTCTTCAGGTATGATAGGATTATAACCACTGGAACAATCAATACATATGGGAGTTGTAATTGTACACATCTAAAGTATACCAGGTTAGAAAGAACTTGCACACATTATAGAAACTATCTTTGTTTCATGTGTAACTTTGCTTATCATTCTAGTATACCCACAACAAGTAATATGATCTTCAGTAGCTCACAACAGTTTATCATTGGGCATGGGTTTGTAAGAATTCTTCATTATACATGTGCCCAATTAAGTTTCCCATTTATTAGTAGCACATGTATGATGAAGGACACTGCATTGTACTGTAATTTCAGATTAGTTTGAAATTTGTCTTTGGTCTTGATTTGAAGATTACTGATTGATCTGCCATTTATTTTGTCACTGTGTTTTTGCAAGATGCATATTTAATCATCCAGTGGTTGAAAGTCTGAGGTTTTTCTTAAATGTCTCTAGAAATTTACCTCAAAGTTTGGGTTACTGATTCCACAGTTCCTTGTTGTTGTAGTACCTAATGTATACATACTTATCATGTTTTGTTGGTAAGTGCTGTTGGTGTTACTGCCTTTGAGTCATCTTCATGATAACCTATGCCTTTCCTACAAATTGTGGTGCTTTGGCCTTTCAAACTATTTGTTGTTGCAAAACTGAGACCCCCTCCTCCCGTGTATTATAAGTACAGAACTAAATATCGATCAGCAAAGTGTCTGTTCTCATATTGCGGTGGTGAAGAGAAGTTGATTGGAATATACTAAATTATTGTTTTAATACTAGCATCCTCTCCTCTTTTTCTTTTTTCCAAAAGAGGCTTAGAGAAGACTTAAGGAATCAAAGTTGGTTTTCTTTTAGAGAAAAGACTGCCGTTTCAGTTTTTATACAAGGCAAAAATGAACTTGGATCTGTCCCTTGTCTTCAGTGAACAGTGTCCCTTTTGTCTAAATTGTAGCATTGCATTGTAATAGTTCAAGCTTGAAATCCATCCAATATTGTCCTACAGTACTGCACTGTTATGAGCCTTATTCCTTGTTATTGTTCTCAGTTGTCAAACTTCATACCTGACTTCATCAGTAAGTCTTAGCTCTCCACTAGATTAAAACTGAAAAACTAATCTTGTCCCAATGAATATGCAGATTGTGAATATGTAGCAAATCTGTGCCCAGGTTTATTGAAAATGTAATGAGAAGACTAGAGTTGCAGGGATTCCTGGGGATTGTTGATGGTGATTTGTACCGTTGTTGTCTTTGACAGATCCTGAGCACAAAAGCTGATCATCAAAAGTTTCAACCTAACAGGAGGTGCAACAGACTAAGTGGGCAAAGCATATTTGGGTACAGTAGAGGATTCAGTGAAGATACTCGTGGCATCATTATTGATTAAGGTCTATAGTGATTCAGTGCCCCTACCTTACAAAGGACAAAGCCTTTCAGTATCTGGCATTTTGCAGTACTTACCCTCTAGCACTGCTGATACTAATGGCAATGGTTCAATTTGATATGCAATGCAGTAAGAAATTAGAGTTTCCTGTTTTACACAGACAATGAAAAGAAGTGTTAATCTGAATATCAAACTCTTCAATAGATCTTAAATTAAGTCTTATTTTTTAGAAACAAAACAAGATATCTTATTTAAGAACTTTGTTCTGTTTAAAAAAAAAGCTTCATCCAATATCTTATAATTGCTATTTTTGGGAAGAGGTTATTATATATACAGTATAATTGTGAAACAAGATTTAATATTATCAAATGTTTGTATTTTTCTGAATGATATTCCTTTGTATGGAAGTTGACACTAGAAGAAAACAATTGGATTGTCTATATGCTCTACTTACACCTAAAAGACTAAAACAACTCGATGGTTTGTAGAGATTTTGTTAGCAATATACAGATGAATTACTTACTAACAGAGGTTAGCTGTTATAATGAAATATACCTACCATTTATTGAATTGTGTGTGTAGAATTTTCATTTTCTTACAAGTACAAGGTCTGCTTTTTTTCAGAACAATAGAGTATCCATTTAGTAGTTGTGACAGGAATTCATCAACTAGCTTGCTGCCTGATCTAATGCTGTGGTTTGAGAGAGAGAGTCACTGGCCCAAAGTCCCCCAGCCAATGTTCATGCCTAAGGCAGGACTAGAACTCAGGATCTCTTGATTTCTAGCCTGGTGTCTTAATCACTAGACCAAATTGGCTTTCAATCTAATATTGATTCATTGGTTTGGATAGGAACTGACTGATTGGCTTGTTGCCCAAGCTTGACATCATGGGTTGAGAGAGAGGTAGAATATGCATGAATATATGCCTTGTATATTTTTGTTCACCTGGCCATCTAGCAGTTTGAAAGCATGCAAATGCGAGTAGATAAATAGATACCACTTCAGCCTCAGCATATAGTCATGCCGGCACATGACAACAGAAATATTTTTGGACAACGCTCCACTTAGTAACGGAGATGAGCACCACCCCTAGAGTGGGACACGACCAGAAAGGGGAAACTTTTACCTTTATATTTGTTTTCCTTTCTTTCTAGGTTGCTTTTGTATTCTTTTTAACAACTTTGGCTTCCTCCCTCCTTTCCTCCCTTGTACTACATTTTACATTGATAAAAGCAAAACATGTTTCTAGCACAGTACAGAAGCTGGCATTGTGCAGATCGCCAGTTTCTTCTGTAAGACTTCTTTAGCCACAGTAAGGATCCCACTGTGATGGTAAAAAGCAGTTCACCATCTGATGAATGGATGTTTTGCAATCAGCAAACCAGGGCAGCCATTTTGTGAGAACACCTACTGGTTGCTTTTAGAATTCTAAGTGGTTCCTACCTCAAAAGCGCTCTCTATCTCTGCTTATGAACACAAGCATTTTCTTTCCACTTTCTTTTTGGTTTAGCTTTTCATTTCTCTGGATTTTGCTCTGTAACTGTCCTATCCTCAGCCTGTTTTCTTGGCTTGCTGTTTGATGGAGGCCTTGCTTTATTCATTGGACTTCATTTATCATATCTATATACCATCTTGATGTGGTTCAGAGCAGCATGCATTATCTCCCCATCACAGGAGTTGCTGGTAGACATAGGACCTGAGCAAAAGTAACCAAATAAGCATCATAGCTCAAGCGAGGATTTGAATCTAGGATCTCTTTTTGCCTAATCTGGTAATCTAATCATTAGATTACCTTAAATTTTCTTTTAAACTTCTCCTTTGATTTGAAGTGAGTACCTGAACCCTGAGCAGTCTCTTTTCGATGTCAGTCCCACTATTATGCTAAATTATAACATTTTATAATTATACATACACCTCCTCCCAAATGTTGCAGTGTATTGTCGCATAAATCTTTTTTGCATAGAATTTTATGTAAGTTGTTCCTGTTCTGAAAATAGCATCCTGCTATTCCTCACTCAGCACATATTTGTTCAGATGAAAGTATTATGTATCTGTTAATTCATATGCACCCATTATGTACTCTTGAATCACCTTGGGCCTTCATCAGTAAGCTATCTAAATTTAAATTCTTACGTCTTCACTGAATAGCTCTCCTTGATGAAGTAACTCATATGGTTTGGGACATAAAAGTGTACCTATTACTTAAAGTATTATGTGCCAAAGGCTAGTTTTTCTAGCAGTGTAATGAATGGTCCTTTGCCAGTTTTGTGTTATTTCCTCATTGATATTAAGAATGCCTGTTCTGAAATAATAGACTGAATGATGTACAGATAGTCGTCAACTTACGATTGGTTGCTTAGTGACCATGCAATGCTACAAGGGACCCAGAAAATGGGAATTACACCCTGGTACATGATCTCATTTTGGGTGCTTGGCAACCAGCCTGCATTTACAGCTATTTGTAGTGCCTCTTTGTGGCTATGTGACTACTCTTTGCGACATTTTTTGCCAGAAACTGACATTTACTTCTGGTTTCTGACAAAAAACCAGTCCGTAGTGAGTATTGGGTTCCCTTAAAGTTCACATAATGACTGCTGCAAAAAAGATTGTAAAAATCAGTTCTGGTTACATGGTGACTGGCAATTTACGACCAAAATTGTGGGCTCAATTACAGTTGTAAATTGAGGACTACCTATATTGCTTCCTCTTACAAAGGGGCTGGGATCCAATCTATAGAATCCATACCTGGATGATGATGAACAGCCCACAGAAATAATAGTGTCCTTCCAGCATCTATATTGAATTTCCATAATTTAGTGCAATTTCTGCTCCACCATTTCAGAACCATCCCAGAAATATGCCGGTGGGAATAAATGTATGAGGTAGTCCCCAAATCTAACCAGGTGATCTTTGGTCAGTTGTAGACTGTAGAATTGAATGATTGCTTAAAATAGTCCAATACATTTTCCGGATGGATTTGGATGTCTTTCTGACTATTCTTGAGAAATTTCTTGTCTCTATCAGCAATAACTTTTGCACCCTGTGGCTGATCTATGGACCAGATCCAGGGCGATCCGTGAAGTTGACACTATCATTTTTAAGCATCTTCTTTTGTTTAATAGAACTCAATTAGCATCTTGGTTTATTAGGGAACCAAGCATAACGAAACAAATAAGGTTGTAGAGGAACACAGAGATAACTTTGAGGAAGGAATGCAAGGTCCTGATAACTCAGTCCCGGGAAAGGAGAAAATCTGGGAAAGAAATTCAAAATTACTTCAACTGGTTTCTGTTTTGTATAAGAGAAAGTATAAGAGGGATATTTGGCAGGTTTTTCTGTTTTTAGACCTCATACTATAACAATAAAGTCTCAATAGTCCTTGTATTGTCTATTCCATGATCTGACCTACCCTGAAGATTGACATAGGAGAGGACAAATAAAGGAAAACTCAAGATTAAATCTGAGCACATAATCGTTAGAATTGTTAGACCAGTGATGGTGAATCACACATGGCACACCATGTCCCTTTGCTGACATGTGGAGACTCCAAAAATCACATAAGAACACTCATGCAATTTCTGGATATCTCAGAGGCCCTGTGAGAGGAGAACGTGCAACTTTCTGAAGTCTGGATATCCTTTGGAAGTTGCCCAAGGACCTCTCGGACATCCAGAAATCACACAAATGTTCTTACACAATTTCCGGAGGTACCAGAAGAACCACAAGACTCGAGAATTCCAAAAAAAACTACAAGGCCAGTCAAGAGCATTGTCTGAAGTTTCCAGGCTTCATGCAATGCAACCTGGAGCTTCCTCAGATAACCATTTCAAAAATATTTATAATTATGTGACTATTTATTAAATGATAAACTGAAATAATTTAATAATCTTTTTGATGAATTGTGCACATGACATGCCAGCAGAGACAAGGAAGGCATTTTCTGAATTTTTGATACACCAAACCCAAAAGGTTCAATGTCATTGCCAAAAATGGTGATATCCTTCCAAGCTGTCTGGTAGGATTGGATCTTAAAAGTACAATCTGGTCCTTCCTATCATGCCATATCCAGAAGTTGAAGCTGGGAAACAACTGTTCAGTGCAGTCACTATTTTGGATCATTATCTGATCTTGATGTTGGATGTGATAAGACAAACCAAGCTGAAATTAAACTCAGGCAAGAAGAAGATGCTGTTAATAAGGAGGAAGCTAGAACTGGGGACTGAAGCAAAGTCTACTTTAGCTGGAGCTGTGCTCTCACAGAAGGAACTCATCTACTGTTTGAGAATACTCTGTTTCATTCCCAGCGACAATTAAATTTGTAGGGATGGTTATGGCCAGGAGTGTGTTTACATAACAATCAAGTGATACATTAATTACAACTCTTTCTAAGCTCCTTGGATTTGGTGACATTCTTGTTTTAGTTGCAATCTAGTGTGATTATTGCAGTGAGCTTGAAAAGTGTCTGGAAATTAAAATGGGTATAAAAAATGCAAAGTTCAGGTATCATGTACTCCTTATATTAAAGAATCTGCATGTGCCCAATGTACCCATTATCTGTTGGGCACAACTTAAGGTGTTGGTGTTGGTTGTTAAAAATCTAAACAACCTATGACCTAATCTTGGTTTATTGTTTATTACTGCATGCGGTATGCAGATCATCAGGCTAAGCTGAAGTTACCTTGGTTGGGAGGAACCTCAGTCTTGATGATTAGTACTCTAGATCAATATGTGCTCAAATGTGAGCAGTGAGTATGCTATTAGTAAGCCACCAAAGGATCCAGGGAAACCATCCATCCCAGGTGACTGAAGGTCATCTACAAGCATGATTAATGTCATGAAGTCCAACTAGAACAGTTCAACTCAAGCTGTACAATCAGTCCTGGTCTTCTAGACAATTGAAGAATTGTGCAGTTGTTAGATTATACTTTGGATATGGCAAGATGGGAACGCGTTGCTTTCATTTCCTAAATTTCAAGCAGCAAACTTAAAGAAACTGCTTAGGCTTTGTGTTAGTGTTTATTTTGTATATATAGCATTATATGATCATAAATGATTGACTAACTTTCACCTCTTGTTTTTTTTTTAATACTTAAGGTTTTACCATACCTGCAAACTACCTGGAAGAATTATGGGTATCCGGCTACTCCACTTCTCTTCTATAGTGATTTTTTTGCTGCTTCTGGTGGCAGGTGCATTAACAGCTTTACTACCCAATATTAAGGAAGATAAAATGCTCACTCTGCGGAGGGAGAGAAAATCCCAAAGCCAGCTGGCTTCAGATTCATTTACTCTTATTATGCAGACATACAATAGAACAGACTTACTCTTGAAGCTTTTAAATCACTATCAAGCCATGCCTCACCTGCAAAAAGTGATAGTTGTGTGGAATAATGTTGGGGAGAAAGCACCTGAAGAAACATGGAATACTTTGGGACCTCATCCTGTCCCAGTTGTCTTCAAAGTGCAAACGGTAAATCACATGAGGAATAGACTTCAGGTTTTCCCGGAGCTAGAAACAAAAGGTAATTATTGTCTCTCTTATTATCTCATTCTACCTGCCCATCAGTAATGATTACGGCTTTGTAGTACAATAAAGGGGTTATTGATGAAAGGGAGGAGTTAGAAAAGAATAATTCATGCAGCACACAAGGTATGTGAGAAAGACCTTGAGAAAACAGATCAAGGAATGCCTAGATCAGGAGTATCAAACTCGATTTCACTGAGGGCCGCATCAGGATTGTATTTGACCTCGGGGGGGGGGAGCGGGGGGGCGTGGCCAGGGTGGACATGATCAGCTTGTGACTCGTGTCAGTGCCTGTGGCGGCCTGAGCACTCTGCCAGTGAAAACAAGCCCCTCGTCATTTTCGGCTGGGACCGTCTCCTGCAACCCTCTGCCAACAAAAACAGCTCGGGAGGGCAGCACGCGGCCCTCGCAAGCTCTGTTTTCTCTGGCAGAGGCACCGCAGGCCAGTCCTTTGCTGTTTCCAGGGCAGGCCAGATCTAAGCACCCCACGGGCCAAATCTGGCCCGTGTGCCTTGAGTTCAACACTCCTGGCCTAGATAACAATTAAATAAGACATACCAGGAATTCCAGAGCTACATAACAGGCAGAGAAAGAATGGATCCTCCCTCCAAATTTTTCAGACTGTAAGAGACAACAGGAAATTTGTACAGGTAGTCCTCAACTTGCAATAATTCATTTAGTGACCGTTCGAAGTTACAATAGCACTGAAAAAAGTGACTTATGACTGTTTTTCACATTTATGACTGTTGCAGCATCCCCATGGTCACAGACAAAATTTAGATGCTTGGCAGTTGACTTGTATTTATGATGCTTGCGGTGTCCTGGAG
>JANHJO010002768.1:251982-263237 GCA_032468235.1 Pseudoxyrhopus heterurus
ACTTAACAGCCATGCTTCTAACTTAACAACTGCAGTGATTCACTTAACAACTGTGGCAAGAAAGGTGGTAAAATGGGTCAAGACTCACTTAACAACTGTCTCACTTAGCAACAGAAATTTTGGAGAAAGGAGAAGGGTAAACCCTTCTAATTGTGGTATATTCATAGAGTATGATAAAAATATAAGATTGCAGCAATATATGAACCCAGCTTACACTTGAAATCGTAAGCGTTCTTACTACAGAGTTAAGCCCTATTGAACAAAGCAGAATCCATTAGAATATAAAAGCTTGAATTCATGTTGCACAGAATGAAACACAAACTTCTTCTGTGATTGTTGGTATAATGAAATCCAGAGGCTTTTTCACTCATTATTCTTCATTTTGGGAACAAGATAACGTTTTATCCGCTGATAACGTATTTCGGGTTCTCTTGAATTTGGCGAAATCCTGCCAAAGGGCAACTGTGTTTTCCAGTCACCATGAATATTGTTCAATGTGCTGTAAGTATTTTGCTCAGTAAATGTAGGCACTCATTAAAATGCATTTTTCTCCATTCAGCTGTTTTGATGATGGATGATGATACCCTAGTTAGCGCCTATGACCTAGTTTTCGCTTTCTCCATTTGGCAGGTAATGTTAACATTCTGCTTTGCATGTTTATTTAGTACAAAAGTGTTTTGAGTAATGTTACTGTACTGTACTGTACTCTGAAGATCCTCTTTGTACACCTACTTAGAAATTACACTTGCTTCCAGTCACATTTAGAAATTAGTCTCAAAGAAACACAGCATACCTAGAGAGTTGTTTTCCTTAAAATTGGTGATTTTCAAAAAATGCCAAGATCTTCTAAGGAGATTGTATGTCTGCTAGGTATGCGTTAGACACAAAAGGAATTCAGCTATGTTTTGAAATTCAGATTTATGTCAGATTTAACCAGCATACCGAAAGCTGAACTGCACATGCGAAAATTTAACAGAGGGGCCAATTCTATATATTTGTTATGAAGTGCAAGAGACACATTTCCACCGTACCAGTGGAACAACCATCATGTCTTTTAATTGCCGAGTCCTGGAAGGGAAAAGGAAAATACAATAGAAAATATAGAAACAATATGTACACTAACAACAGTCCCCAAAAACATTGTTAGTGACCAGTCAATGTTGACCATATAGACAAAAACATCCATCCCTATAAAGAAAGAGTTAATGAATGCCTGATGAAAGATTATCATAGAGGCCATAATCTACTAATCTTAAAAAGGGACTGCAACAATTCCACTTTTGTCAGTTGCCAAACTCTACATGTATATCTGATGTTGAGTTCTGTTTACACATCTATGAAGCATTGTTATGAACAAAACATGCCCAGTAAGGCAGGATGACACTTTGGATTCTAAGGGAGCGGGAGAGTGCAGCTCCCTGATAACAAGCTACATCTTTTCCGAAGATTGCAAAGCTGCTTTTTGATCCCAGGAAAAGAAGTATTTGGCTTGAGGAACTGCAAACAGCTGCAATGCGCACATGGCGCATTTGAATCTGAACCACTGCACAGCCCTAACACAGAAGCCATACCAGATAGCTCGCTGAGCAAGTGCGCTGTCAGCCCTACTACACAGACTAAACTAAGAAATCAGCTTCACAGAAAGGCTAAAACTGTTTTTATTGAGATTGGCTATATCAATAAAAGAGCCTGATTGTGCTTTATTCCCCACTCCCCTGCCTTTATACTCATGAGAATTAAAGAGGTGTCTGCCTCAGCCACTTCTGCATTTCTTCTGCCATGTTTTTCCATGTTTTGTCTATTACTGGTAAAGAATGTGACAAGAGAGGGGGGGGGGATATTATCCTATTGAAGTCACCATATATAAAAATAAAGTGCCATA
Source organism: Pseudoxyrhopus heterurus (assembly GCA_032468235.1). NCBI lineage: Eukaryota > Metazoa > Chordata > Lepidosauria > Squamata > Pseudoxyrhopus > Pseudoxyrhopus heterurus. The sequence goes on from JANHJO010002768.1 coordinate 253,865, forward strand.
ATTTTTTCAAACTGCTTATCCATCAATCCCAAAAGAAAATTATATTTATTTTTTATTTATTTTATTAAAATTTATATACCGCCCTCTCCCAAGGGAACTCAGGGCGGTGTACAAGAATAAAACCGTGTAAAAACAATACATAAAACAATGATTAAATTATATCTGGTTTAATTGTATATATGTCTTTAAAATATTCTGTATTATTGCATGTAATTGAGTCCAAAATTGTTTGGCTTTTTTTTATACCAAGCATGATAAAATGTCCCTTCATCTTTGTAGCACTTCCAGCATATGTTTGAAGAACCTTTCTAGCCAATTTGTCCAGTGAATGTACCAACAATACAGCATTTTATAAAAATTCTCCTTAAGACTCTAATATTACTCTAAATTTCAGTTCTTTCAACTACATATTCTCCCACTGATCCATGTGTATATTATAACGTTTTTAGCACTTAGACTTATATACTGCCCCATAATGCTTTATAGCACTCTCTGGGTGGTTTTACAGAATCAGCATATTGCCCCAACAGTCTGGGTCCTTATTTTACCAAGATCGGAAGGATGGAAGGCTGAGACAACCTTGAGGCCATCAGGATCGAACTCCAGACAGTAGGCAGAATTAGCCTGCAACGCTGCATTCTAATCACTGCACCGCCATTTTAATCCATTATATCATGCAGTTCTTCTCTTATTCTTATTCTACATTCTCCTTGACAAAATTCTAATATATCACTCAATCATTCATGTTTAATAATCATTACTCTTCTATAAAATGCTTCAGTGCTGAGACCCAGGACAGTATTTTCAGGCACAGCTTACATTTACCGGTATATCTGTTCCATATTCTCAGTATGTCAGGTTAACAACATGATTTTTAAAATCTATAGTAACCTTAGTCTTATCATACCATAGGTAGCTATGCCAAATCTCAAATCATGCCTTTCGAACTCCAAAAGTCTCCTGTTTCTTAGCAACCTCTATTCTTTCATCCGGACCAAAGACAGGCAGCAAAATATAATTTCAAATTAAGTGTGCCAGTCCTCCTTTCTTTTGTATCTTGCAACACCTTATATTTAACTCATGGTTTTCCCCTCGGCTGTACAAATATAGATATTAGCAGTATTTTCTGGCACATTTGACTCAAACGGAATTCATTACAATTCTGCATGTATCTTGAGAGTTGGTATATCATACAGGTAATCCTTGACTTACAACAGTTCGTTTAGTGACCGTTCAAAGTTACAACCACATTGAAAAACGGGACATGACCATTTTTCACAGTTACGATCTTTGCAACATCCCCACAATCCATGTGATCAAAATTGAGATGCTTGGCAACTGGCTCATATTTATGACCATTGCTGTGTCCCAAGGTCATATGATCTCCTGTGACCTTCTGGCAAGCAAAGTCAATGGGGAAGCCAGATTCACTTAACAACTGGTTTACTAACTTATCAACTGCAGTGATTCACTTAACAATAGTGGCAAGAAAGGTAAAACAGGGTAAAACTCACTTAATGTCTATTTAACAACAGAAATTTTGGGCTCAATTGTAATCGTAAGTCAAGGACTGCCCTATAGTAACACCAGTTCTAAAAGTCAAGCAGACTTTAATTCAAATCTTACCTCTGCTGTCATCTCCCTATGTCCCTTAGGCAAGTATTTCAATTGTGTCCTTTGGAAATTAATCATATTGGTCCTTATAGATAGTTGCTAGGATTACACTAGATTATGAATTTAGTGCCTTTTGAATATGTGAATTATTATTTAAATTTGGGATATTGATGATTGGAGTCCCCGCAAAGACCAAATCTCTTCTGGGTTTCTAGAAGGAATCTCAGTGCTCAGCCTGCGAACGAGATGCAGGAGAAATAAAATTAATCCTGTTCTTTTATAATATAGCACAGAAGACACGCAAATGGCTGTAGAATACATAGGCAAGCTGGGCCCTATTGAGTCCATAAAGTATGCCAAAATAAAAACCAGGGCTTTTTCTGAACTCTACTCTTCACCTTTTTAACTGTATGTCAGTTCTTCACACAAACTGTGGTTAAATTTGCAGTGATAATAAACTTGAATGTGGGGAACATCTTATACACAATTCTTTTTGATGTATATTTTTGTTATTGGGTCATACATTTTTTGCAATTGTTTTTATTTGCAATAGGCGCCCAATAGCAATAGCAATATTATGACGTTTTTCTTTTCCTACAGCAATTTCCAGATCAGATTGTTGGATTTGTTCCCAGAAAGCACATTCCCAGCCCTGCGGGGATTTTCAGCTATGGGAGCTTTGAACTTCAGGGTCCTGTCGTCGGCAATGGAGACCAGTATTCAATGATCCTAATAGGAGCTGCCTTCTTCAGCAGCGCATATCTCGAACTTTTTCAAAAGCAGCCTGAATCTGTGCACGCCATGATCGATGAAACTCAAAATTGTGACGATATCGCCATGAATTTCTTGGTAGCCAAGCACACCGGAAAGCCATCGGGTATGTTTGTGAAGCCAGTAGACATCAGGAATTTAGAAAAAGAAAGCAACAGTGGTTATTCTGGAATGTGGCACCGGGCAGAACACTTGCTACAAAGATCCTACTGCCTTAATAAATTGGCTAGCATCTACGGCAACATGCCTTTAAAATATTCTAATATTATGATTTCCCAGTTTGGTTTTCCAAACTATGCTAATCACAAGAATAAAGTATAAGAATATGCTCCAGTAAATGCTTCAACGTGCTTCTCGGCAATTCAAATAATATATCAAGTAGGGAAGTCTGTAAAGAAATCTGTAGGGTACACATTATTTGGAGCTAATTTCTGCAAGAGCTCTTTGGGGATGTAAAGTCTGGGTGAAACATTCCATCTCTTGTACTCAGCATGTGAAAGCTTTTTAGTTGGCTTCGCTATTTATCCCCATTTCAGACAACCTCCCCCTCCCCAAACACTTGAATGCAGATTGTCCCAGAAAGCCATGTGCATTCACATCATCAAAGTTGCAAATATACATTTATCTCCAGCCACAATGTGTAAGCCAACAACCATTTTCCATTTTCAGCCTGCCTGTTCAAATATGCCAATAAAAAGAAGCAAAGAATAAATTCTCCATAAAATTGTAGCATTTTCTTCACACATCTGTACAACGAGGCTACACTTGATTTGTATAGCAGATATTGCTCCAGTGACACTCAATAGTTTCACCCACAGAAATAATATAAATATTTTCTGTGGAATAACTTGATGATTTGAGAAGATTTGCAATAATATTTTCTTCCCCTATCCACAGCAGAATAATATTGGGGTGGGGGGGGAACAAATTGTGAAAAATTTGGCACAAATACATTATCTTGATCTTGAGACTGGTGAAGAGTTTGCCCTCATCTTCCATTAATCCTTAATAACAATTGTTTGAATTTTGAAGGCAGTGCTATATTATGTCTTAAGCCAAGAGCTAAATAATTTGCAGTGGTTTTTGTTTAACATAATGATAAAATGTTTCTGAACTTATACAACTTAAAATATCTTCAGTAGGTGAATATTCAATCTGAATTTTTTCTATTTCTCTAAAATAACATAACAGTTTAATCCCTTGCCTATCAGTAAAAGCTAATAAAGGAAGTTAGAAGATTGGAAAACTTTTCCATGCAAATCGTAATTCAAGACACAGAGAATGCAGCACTTCTGACAGATACAGTGAAATTTGGAAAGCTCCTAGCATTTCAAGTAGCTGTCTTCTCTGTAAAACACACATTTGTATATTTAATAACAGCAATTGTGTTTTCAACTCTATATGTTCCATAGATACCAAGTCTGAGATCCAGAGATCCTATATAATTCATATATATATATTTTGCTTTTTCAAAGAAGCAACCCCCCGTGCATCCAAAGCTGTTCAATTCATATTTTAATATCCAACTTGTTATACTGAATATTTACCACTACCAAAAGAACCCCCTATTTTATCTGTGCAATATTTTGATCGGATTAAAAAGATTAAGCATAGATTACTATACAAAAGCTGCAGCCAACATCTGCAACAGTGATCTGGGGCACCTCACAGTATGTTGGCAGAACATAGAGGCCAAAGTAAGAAATTGTATCAAAGATTACTCAACCTACAATCAATCTGTGTTCAATTGCAATTTTTTTTTTATTTGAACGCACATTTTTTTCAGGCTCGTGTATCTGAAACTGGTGGCTTGTTGCTGCTTTCAAAAAAAAATAAAATGAATATTAGTATTTAGTTTGGGAACAGGTTGTGCTACCTTGTATATTAAGGTGCCATATTTGTGTTCGTTCAGTTAGGCTTATTCTGTATCTGAGTTTGTATATTTCTTTTCCTTCTGCTCAATAATTTTCAATCTGCTGAAAATATGTATGATTTAGAATTCAGTGGCTCCTGGAGATGTAACTGCCTAGTTCAGTTGTATTTTGATGTATTTTGTAAATGCAAAAGTTGTGCATTTTTTTCTCTTTTATTGGGATATTAGTTCTTTCATCTTTATTTTTTAAAAGAACTGCTAATAAAAATGTGTAATAACGAGAAATGTCTCATGGTTATTTATTGGCTGAAGTGAGCTATATTATACAGAAAGTAGATTAATTCCTTCTTTTATGTTCTTGTGCCAATAAATTCCAACTACTGGAATTAAATGTACATAAGATTACAGCTCTGAAGGTTGATTAGAAATGACTGAGTTGTAATCTTTATCTAGGATTGAGCTATGTTATTTTAAATACAATACTGTAATGTCTTGGAAATAAAATCCTACTTCAGATTTATTTCCAAAGAAACATTATATGTCCACTGCATATTCCCTTTTTCCCAGTGTTAAAATGAATATTCCCTAAGTATCTAAAACTCATTGTTCAAGGCCCTGTCTTAATGTAATGTCATTCTAACTAGAGGGGGCATTAAGAGTCTTAGATTACCGTTTAGCTAAGATCTGTAATTTAGATTTCAGTAAAGCAAACCTGCCTTTCTGGTCCAAAATTCTCCAAAAGTTAAAAGTCTCTTTCACGTTAAACTTTATTCTTGGTGACTTTATTCGTACAGCTCCATGATTTTCCTTCCCCCGCTGAAATTAGTGGAATTTTAACAGATGTACATGTGCATCTCTATGTGTTCATGCATGTTAAAATTAAAGATTCCCTCAGGTTTAGTTATTATTTACTTGTTGGATTTTATATCCTGCCTTTCATCATACAGTTCAATGCAGCATTTTCTCCATCTTTTTATTTTTCACAACAGCCTCAATAGGCCTAAGGTAGTACTGAGTTTCCCATGGCTGTGGGTAAAGCTGAAACAAATTTCCCTGGTTCTACTCTGTTACTTTAACCTCTACTACACTGGTTCTTCAGTTCACCTTCCAGTGACTACCTTCCAGTGCAAAAGATCCAGAAAGAAATACATCCATGCAATAAACATCAACTGCAGCTAATGCTTTTTACTGGAGTTAAAAACCAGAGCTTGTTTGGCTTTTAAGGATGAGGCTTACTCAGATGCTGGAGACTCTGAACCACATTTATACAAATTAAATGATACTGGAATAGAGTGGATTATGGTACTTTAGTGAAACTCGGCATGTCTTAAAGTCATTATATTTATTGTGCATAATCCTAAAATGGGAGGAAAAGAATCTTAGCCTGCTTCCTAAATCCATGGAAGTGTTTTTCTGCATGGTGCTGTTGACCCATTTTAGATGAGAAAATAATGAATGGAAATAAAGTGCATCACGAGCCTCATTACAGTATTTAAATAATTTGCCCAATTTTCAGTACACCAGCAGATGGCACTCCTAAGATTTTGCCAAGAGGTATTAAAAAAGAACTTTGAACAGGGATATATGGAACAGTCAGCGTAGCACTGCGAACGTTGTTTTATAAATATAGTGTTATTTATAGAAAGATGATTTTGGTTATTAATGCAATATTTGTGCCAGTTCAACGAGTTGTACAATAATCACAAGTGGAATGTTAACGGCTATCTTTTATAAATATGAAACAAACAATGTAATTAATGGCTTCAATAGAATAACTGAACAAAAAAAATAAAAGAGATATTTTTGAAAGTAATATTTAATAGTTGAATCTGAAAATGGTTATAATTATTAATTTGATTATAATATTAAAGAAAATAACACAAAAACCAAGTTTTCTGGAAAAAACGTCCTTGTAACCATCCATTTCCATTGTCTTCTCTATAATGTGGACTCATTGATACATTCAGATTAAGAATATTACTGACAGTTTTAGTCATCTAAATTATTATTCTAAGATAGAACAATGTTCGACCTGAACCAGAGTAATAACAGACCAATCAGATGCCACAGAATCTAGATTCTTATGCCTGACCAGTATTCTTAGTGCTTATGCTGGTCAGTTTGTAACTGTCATTGTGAAGACAAGTATCTGAAAGACCTAAGGGAAAAATAAGTAAGTTCTTGAAAACTTCTAATAATTTTAACTTTTAATCTCCTAGTTCCTCTCAGTTTTCCTTGGGAATAGCACCCAGAATACAGTATCTTCCTATACTATGGGTTAAAAATACTTTCCAAAATATGTATTGTAAGAGAAATATTATTGCTATCATTCCATTTAGGCCAGGGCATGTTGGCCACACCCATGACTGGTTTAGCGGTGGGGAAAAAGTCCCGATACATCACGTGACGACGCCATGACAACGCGAGTTTGACACCCCTGATTTAGGCCTTCATAAAAAGTTTGAAAAAAGTAACTTAGTAATAATCATAAAATCATAGTACCATATCCCTAACATCAGAAGGGTGTATTTCTTCTCTCCTCTTCAAGGTTGAACACAAAAGCCAAACTGATGTTTGGTCAATTGATAGAATATATTTTTTATCACATGTAACTACCATAACAGTGGTTACATCCTTGGTACCATTCATGAACTTATGTGCAAAATGTTTACTTGAAATAGTCAAAAGGCACCCTATGCAATTTTACATGAAATTCAATTTCACTCAGTTCATAAGAGTTTATTTTTAAACCATCCTGCACTTGATCAGTTTGAATGCTTGGAATCCAAAAATATAGGTTGCCTGTTTATCCCTTTATTTAAATGTATGGGACACAAAAAAGAAGCTAGAGTTTTCCCAGACTTATGAATGGAGTGATAGTGCTTATTTATTAATTAAATTTTTATGCTCTTCATCTCACTGATATAGCGACCCTAGGTAGCTTTAGTAATGTACTAACACTTTGAAGTGTGCAGAGGTGTAAACATGGCATCTATCAGTAACACACATAATTCTTACAGGAAAATATGCAATTGTTTTCAAGAGTTGAAAGACAAGTGCTCTGTGTGTGCTGAAAAGCTCTCTTTTGAAAATTGTGCTGCCCAGCCTTACTGCCACATAAAATAATTATAAGCCATGGAATAGATATTGTTCAATTCTAATTAAAGAAAACATACTCCACATGCAGCACAACTCATGGAAAGGAATGGAAAAGCAACATCATGCTATATAAAAATAGGGCCTTGATACTCGGGCTTCACAAATTATTTGGAAGGAGTGCTTTAGTTTTGTGTGAGGGCAGCACCTCTCTTCAGCTCATGTAAGAAGACTCTGCTCAAGCTCAAGAAAAGAAGATGCCATAGCACTTCAAAGACCTTTCAGAAGTGTCACCAGATGTGGTGGATTTACATAAGCTAATTTTAGTAATTATAGTTTCTTCTATGTGCATTTCTGAAAGAACTCGTACATAATGAATGGGAACTAATAATCTATACCATGGATGTCAAACTCGTGGTGTCACGTTGCCGTCAGGTGACGTATCATGACATTTTTCCCCTTCATGGAGCTGAGTGGGTGTGGCCTACACATGACCCATCCAGCCTGTGGGCTGCCAGTTTGACACCCCTGATCTATAACAACCACATCTTAATGGATTTAACACCAGAGAACACCCCAATGACTGATAGTGTGTGTTACCATCTCTGCTAGGATGTCAAACTCGTGGTGTCACGTTGCCATCACGTGACGTATCATGACATTTTTCTCCTTCGTGGAGCTGGGTGGGTGTGGCCTACGCATCCAGCCTGCGGGCTGCCAGTTTGACACCTCTGATCTATACCAACACCCCAATGACTGATAGTGTGTGTTACCATCTCTGCTAGGATGTCAAACGCGTGGTGTCACGTTGCCGTCACATGACATATCATGACATTTTTCCCCTTTGTGGAGCTGGGTGGGTGTGACCTACGCATGACCCATCCAGCCTGCAGGCTGCCAGATTGACACCCCTGATCTATATCAACACCCTAATGACTGAGAGTGTGTGTTACCATCTCTGTTAGTTGTTACTCTATTAATAGTGGCTAGTAGTTTGAAAGCAAGGGTGAAAAATTCTAGCCCATTGATATAGCCTGTGTAGCCACTGTAGCCCCCACATCCCCCAATTCTATCTCCTCCTCACATGTGCAAGTAGTATCATGAAATTGTAATGTTTTAGGCTTTCATAAAATAAAACAAAGCTCTTTTTTCACCTTTCGTTTTTAAAATGTTCTTAGTCAGCTATGGTTTGAATTGTTGTTTTAAACACCATTGTAGCCCTTGCACTATTAAGTACAATCAATAAATTACAATGGACATGTTCATATAAGTTGCTAAATCTAAAGAAACCACCTTATAATGTAATCTAATGTAATGGTTGGTTCACACAACATACTAAGATGTAGAATAGAATAAGAGTTGGAATGGACCTTGGAGGTCTTCTAGTCCAACCCCGTTTAGACAGGAAACCCTATACCATTTCAGACAAATGGTTATCCAATCTCTTCTTAAAAACTACTAACTCAGGAAATTTCTCCTTGGTTCTAGGTTGCTTCTCTCGATTAGTTTCCACCCATTGCTTCTTGTAGCCTGTTTGGTTTTTATTTAAACAATAGTATATTGTGCAATGTATTCCCCCTCTGCCATCCTGGGATTCCCCCTCGCCACCCGGGGCTTCCCCCAGCTCTGCGTGGGAGATTTAAATGCCCGTGCCGCCAGCAGCAGCTGTGTGGCGGAGGGCATAGAAACGGCCGGGGCTGTGTGGAAGGAGGGCCATTTGAACTGAGACTAACCTTAGTGAATTAATTCGAGGAGTTGCTGTGTAGTGGGTTGAAGTTCCTTTTAGCCGTTAGACCACAGATATGTGCAGTAGGGAAAGCAGGGTGGAATACTGTTTTGTGCACGTGCTCAGTAGAGATTTGTGTTTGAAGAGGTGTGGGGGTGTCCTGTTTGAGACCCTTTTTTGAGGTGAAGGAAGGGTGAATCTGGTTCTGACCCCCCACCCCAGTGCTCGTCTCCAGAGTGCAAGGTATGTGTGTGTGAAGTTTGGGCCGGATTGGTGGAGGCAGGGAAAAACGT
>JANHJO010002768.1:276059-286446 GCA_032468235.1 Pseudoxyrhopus heterurus
TGCCAGGAATTAAGAGGGCCGGATGCCATGATCTTAGTTTTCTTAATGTTGAGTTTCAAACCAACTTTTGCACTCTCAGAACCAGTGATACAAAGCAGAAAATATTTAGTGGATAGAGTAACACATTTCTAGTTGTAATGCTGCTACCCAGTATCCCTATAAAATATGTCAATAGCAATGTAGCTATCTAATAAAAGGAGTACTTGCATTTAGAAGGATTTGATTAGCTGTTAAAATTACTTTGAACAATGTTTCATGTGGATATATATGTTTTAGTTTTTATGCAGATTTTGGACCTTTAAACCTGGCTCTGGTGTATCGATTCTGCTGCAAATTAAACAAAAAATTAAAGGTAAGAATGTCCTTTTATTATTATTTTTATTGATCCGGTTAATCTCTGTAAGCTTCCAGAGATGTAGGTGAGTCCTTGGCTTTGGTAATTGATTTTTTTTAAATAGTAATTTTATAAAAATTACACTGAACAATAAAAACTAATACAAACTAAAAAGAAAAAAAAAGTGGAAGATGCAGAAAAGAAGAAAAACAAAAATTTTAAAAATGAAAAAATATAGTAAAGAAATATATAAAGAAATGACTTCCTCCTTCATAACAAGTATAAACAATTGTAGTAACATCACTTTCTTTTAAAATATAACAAATGATTTTTTATTCCCATATCTCATTTCTAATTTAAGGGAAAATATTTGTAGTTCATGATTGAAATGAGGGGTCCTTAGACCTCTCTGAGCTTGGTGGTTTTCTTGTAGACATTTTATTACCCAAACTAGTACATGGATGATGTTATCTGTTTTGGATAATGAAATGTCTGCAAGAAAACAACCAAACTCAAAGGACCCTTCATTTCTTATTTATAAACAAATCCTTGTCAATTGAATTCTGATGTCAGCAAAAGTTCCTGAAGCGTTTCCAGAGATAACAACATACCTATTTCAACCTTAATCAAATAAACTAATTTTATACTCCTTCCTTCTATCAGTTACTGAACTTTAATTCCTTCAAATAGTGTCCTAAATCTTAATTTCTTTCCAATATTTTTTTATTCCTTCTCACAGAATTATTTAAACCTCTAACAATATTTTTTTTGTAAATCAAATAAAGGAATATTGACCAGATCACTCTCTATGTTTGTTCTTCGTATATCTCCTTTAATTACAGTATAAAGACATCAGCTGGTTTCTTTTGTAGGTGCAGTGTAATATCTTTTTCCATGTTACTTTTGTAGCCTGTGATTTTTAAATCCACTTTCAGATCAGCCTTAATCTTGTCAGGTAAAACTTGCTTCTCATAAGGTATTTTAAACACAGTCTATAGAGTGGCAGACACGCTTCTTAACTTCAAAAATAAACTTCAATATATCCAATGTTAGAATATTCTGCTTCATTCTGTATTTGTAAGTCAAATTTAAATCTTCTCCTTTCATTAGAATCTTTGGTTCCTTCTAGTTCCCTCTAGTGTCCAACCATCAAAGTCTGTATTATTATTTTTTTAAGAATTTAAAATAAGTATTTTCAAATAGGAAGGTTCTTACGTCAAATCCACCTGGACCCTTAGTTCGTTTGTGATTTTTAATCACCTTTTTGCCTTTTATTAAAAAAAAATTAAATCCCTAAACTTATATTTAAAAGTTTTTCTGCTAAGGATTTGTCTTCTCCCAAACGCTAAATATCAAACCTTTATAAATTAATATACTTCTGTATCATAATACCCAGATGGATCAAAGAAGCAGTGTTATAAATAAATAAGCGACTGATTGCATGCTATATTTGTGAAGATGGGTGAGCTGAAGGCTCTGTAAAGAGTCTGTCTACCAAACTCCAATCAATATGTTGTGTTTTAATTAGTGGAGCCTTCCCAATATTATAGTACCCTAATAGAAGTTGTGGTTTCTCCAGCATTTAATGAAAGTGGGAGAGGCTATTCTAGGAGTATATAAAAACTTTTAAAACAACTCTAGTGTTGTCCAATGTTTGCGTATTTTGCCTAATAAGACAAAAATTCTATATAACTTCAGTTAATTCTTAGTGGGAAGTGAGTTTGGTTAATTACTGTTAGAAGAACTTGCTAGAGCAAAACAAATTGTGCATGTTCTGACCAGTTCCTGCATCATGTGTGAAAGCACGTGATAAGTGAACATGTTCTATCGTAAATAATTCACCACCTATCTAATCATTTAAAGATGTATGAAATACCATAGCTGAGATCATTTAGGGTAAATATTCTGAGCAGATAAGTTTAATTTTTCTAAATAAAGCAACAGACTTTTGTGCTACAAAAAAGAACTGATTTACATTTATTACCTCACTGAAATATTAAAGCTGTACCAAGTTTTTTTTTTCCTGGGCATTATTGTGCCGTTCTACACAAATATCTTGGGCCTGTGCCATGAATTCTAGATAAACATAAATAGGATTGGGCTGCATGTTAACTAAATGTTCAATATATTGCTTCATGTGGAGATTAGATCCTCTTAATGATGATATGAACAGTATATTTACTAACGAAGTTAAGATCTTAAAATCAGACTTGAATTAAACTCTCACCTTGTTGTTTGCTCATCTGCAATAGAAAGGTTTTCCTTCATAAGGGAGTTGTGTGAAACAAAGTATGTAATTACTCTTCTTCTTATCACCTAATAATAAGACGAAAAAGTAGTCCTCAGGTTATGATGGCAATTGGGAATGGAATTTCCATCACTAAACGATGCCCTAATGTGTGACATTCCATGACTACATCCCTTAGTGATGGTAATTGGTAATATCAGCAGTCCCCAATGCCATCATTATGGCAGTTTGTTAAGCAAGGACCCCATGTGAAAAGAGGCAATGAAATTGTATCCCAGGGAAGTGGGGTGACAGGACTATGGAGTACGAGCTGGTGGCCAGTTGCCATGGTGGGCGCTACAGTGTATGGACAGATGGGCAAGCATTAAGTGTAGGTGGGCACTACAGAGGATGAGATTCCCATAATCCCCCAGGAACTCTTCAGGAGAAAAAGCAATGGGACTGACTTTCTGATTTGTAACTTCCTGCTGGCTTCCCCATTGTCTTTGTTTCTGGGAAACCTGCAGGGCAAGTCACAAATAGTGGTCTGATAGTTAAGGCACCATGCTAGAAACGAAGTTATTTAAATCTATAATAAAAAGCAACATAGAAAAGCTATTTTTATGGTTTCAGTTTCTCATATCAGCGGTGATTTAAGCATGAACACTAGTAAGTAATAAAAGAATATACCATGCAAATTCATGCTTAGCACTCTTAAATGTTTATGATGTAGAACTCCATTGTTACAAAAACAGTTTTTCAAAAGAATTGAATAAAAGTCATCTTATTTACTGGAAAAATATTGTACTATATGTGAAATACACATATGTGAGACTTGCAAAACTCACTATATTCTGTTTCAATGAAATAGAATTCTAGACGTTCTATGTCTGTCTTGTAGGGCTGATACCACTCTCTTGTGGGAAGCCCACTGACAAAACATGAGTGCGATTGCATCCTTCTTCCTATTTGCTGGTATTGAGACATATATTGCTTCTCATACAGGTAGTCCTTGACTTACAACCACAATTGAGCCCAACATTTCTGTTGTTAAGTGAGACATTTGTTGAGTGAGTTTTGCCCCCTTTTATTATCTTTCTTGCCACAGTTATTAAGTGAATCACTGCAGTTGACAAGTTAGTAATCCGGTTGCTAAGTGAATCTGGCTTCCCCATTGACTTTGCTTCTGAGAAGGGGGCAAAAGGTGATCACATGACCTTGGGGCACTGCAACAGTCGTAAGTATGAACCAGTTGCCAAGCATCTGAATTTTGATCACATGATCAAGGAGATACTGCAAAGGTGGCAGCTATGAAAAACAGTCGTAAGTCACATTTTTCAGTGCTGTGGTAACTTTGAACGGTCATTAGACGAACTGTTGTAAGTCAAGGACTACATGTATTCTGAATAAATTATAGCTATCAAGACCAGTGTTTAGAATTAATGCCTATTCCTGCTTATTCTGAATACTCATTTCTTTAACATTATTGCTAATATACTTTGGTTAATGTTGGGTGGATTTAAAAAAACAACTTCCTGTTTCATTGTCCTACTTGTTATTAGTATGAGAGACTTACATTCGACATGGATAATTTTCTATACAGTAAAGAACAAATTGAAATTGTGGCCAGGCAGATGATTTACGTGATTTACACCAGGCACGTCCAACCCACAGGCCCATGTGGCCTTGGACAGCTAATAATGAAGTCTCACAAGGTTGCAATCATTTAACATTATTATGTGATTGATATACATTAACTATGTTATATATTTTATATATAACAAGATATATATACTATCTCACCCAAGATAATTCCTCTTCACTCAATGTGACCAGGCCAGTGGTCCCCAACCTTTGCAGTTTGGTGGCCCGGCTGGGGGGGGGAGGGGAACTGGGTCTTGCAGTGGGCTGGTGTGCACATGCATGTAGCTTGACGTTTGCAAGTTGAGCTGTGCACAGGTGTGCATGTGCACCGGCCCACTACTCGTGCAAGTTGAATCTGCGTGCCCGCACACTAATCTGCCACTCGCGCGGCCCAGTTCAGAATAGGCCACAGCCAAATAGTGGGGTGTGGCCCAGTGGTTGTCGACCCCTGACCTAGATAAGCCAAAATTTGGATGCCTATAATTTAGACATTTAATTCTGAAGCACAGTAATCTTAAAGGAAGAATTGCCTTAGAATTCATGAGATAGGCGGGGGTGGATATTTTGATTCCCTACCCCTAAGATAATATTCAGATTAACAAAGGGATTAAAGAATTGCATGCAAAGAAGGAATATTCCCATTATATGGGGGAGGGGGTTAGGGAACACTTTCTTTATACTCTGATTTAAATTTGATCAGGATATAACCTGATTTAAAGGTCATGCCAGAAGTCTCTTGAGTCACTGAGCTGAGACATTTGGCATAATTTTGTGGTCTGCTCCTAATCTGTTTATTTATTTGTATCTTAAACAGTCTTTCAGTCTATCAAGAAAGAAAATTGTGTATTATACCAGCTTTGACCAACGGAAAAGAGCAAATGCAGCATTTTTAATAGGTGCATACGCAGTAAGTATCAATAGCTATGTGCATTTCTAAGGAGAAGTTGCTGATACTTCAGTCTCTAAATAGATACAGCAAAAGCTAGCATCTCTGCTTTTTCAGGATTTTAAGAGTCAGAGCAAGAAGGCTCTGGAAAGAAGCAGTTCTTTCCATTTGCATTTTTTTAAGCTGCTCCCAACCATAAAAGATTGCCTAAATTACTACTTGGGAGGGGATGGACATGATCTGCCTCCCACAGGCTTCCACATTCATTCCCATCATTCATTCCCTTCCCCCCAGCCATTTAGAGAGTTGCAAGAGAGATTTGAAGGGTGGAGTTGGGAGCAGGAAGATTATGCTATCAACAGAGGGTGGCAAATTATTGCTGAATTTTGATGAAGTTTTATTGCTAGATTATAGCATCAGGACTGTTGGGTCTGCAGGCTCATTCTTGTTTTACACAACATTGGCATTTGTTTTCTTGTAGATGTTTAAGCTACTTTTTTAAAGTTAAGAAAAGTTATTTTGAGAAATGAAACCTTTCTTTGGGGTGTGTTTTTACATGAATGATCAAAATTGTAGAACTTGGAAAAAAAAACTAGTATTTTGTGATTTAAGGGCTTTGTGTAATGTTTTACAACATTCATGTAGGTCTTTGTTAATAAGTACAGTGCTGTTAATTTAAATAGGTAATATATACATATCCTGTTGGCTTTGTATTTATAATAAATACAATCTAGCATTACTCTGTAGTGCAATTAGTACTTCACTATGCTATAAAATAAATGTGCTACAAAATGATACCTCTGTGTTGACTGAATGAAGTGAAATGGAATTATGAATAACTTTTCATATGAATAGCTCATGTTCTTAATCTTCCTTTTAAGATAATCATGTTGTTAATTGAAATAAATGAGCTTATTATGAAGCAGCAAAGCATGTTGCAAGCAAATGAATTAGTAGAACTTTAATTTTATCTTTATGTTGAAGAAAGCAAGGAATAACAGTATGAGAACTATGTTTGCCTTGAAAATGATTCACAATGAAAAGGCAGATGAGATAGTTCAGTCACTGGTCTTGTATTGTGCGAGTAAGCTGTCTATCCTCTTTGGCATCTAATCTTCATCCAAGTTATTTAAGGATTCTGGTACAGATTTTTCCTAGTCCTCCTACAGGAAACCCTTTCACTTCAGATAAACTAGGCCAATCCCAAATGTAATATCTTCAGAGTAGCGTCTTGCTTTTGTATTGCAAACTGTAACACAACACAGTGCAATTTTACTGGCATTCTGTATCTCTTTTTTAATTTAAACCCTTCTTCTGAAAATTCTTAAGTATTTTGATTTAAACATTGAGAGCAATCATAACAAAACAATTTAAATCTATATTAATATTGTTTTTCCTTCTGCTTATTTATAAGCACTATTATATTCAGTGCATACAATTTGAAATACTACTAAATACAATAAAAGGACATTGTAAAAAGTGCAAAGCTTAGGATAAGCTTTTACTCTATTTTAACAAATCTATACAGAGTCTTCTGTATTAGTAGATATCTGTATCTGCTGTTCAGGGATGTGAACAAATTGGGTGTTTTGGAGAGGATATTTTACAAGTGATGTTGTACTGAGGAGAGAATAAGCAAATACAGAATCCAGGCAATTAACCAAACAATAAATCAGCGTAGCTGAGATTTGTTCCTGACAATAGAGGCTGCTGGTGATGAATAATCCAAATAAACATTAAAGAAGAGCATGTCCTATCTATAGAATCAACATTCATATTCAGAGTAAATTTTTCTAATCAATTCTGATTTGGCAATTTCCACAGAAGTTTTATCTTTGAAACTCTTGCTTGAATATGATGATTTTTAAAAATCTGCTTCAGTATGACTGGGAAAAATGTGTTACCACTCATTTCTCTACTAATTTTTAAAATGTCTAGTAAATGTTTAATTGTCCTGAAAGTCTAGCTCTGTTTCCCCATGTGAACAGTAGAAGAACATTTGAAGGGCATTTCCAACAGCTGATGCGGCATGCAAGAGCCACAGACTTTGGTTTCCTTGATTATTCAGGGAAAATTTGTGCTTAACAGCAGTGAGTTATGTAAAATCCATACTTTTAGTCATAGGGAGATCATTTTCAAAGATGATTGTAGATTTTTAGTGATATATGAAAATTAAAAACAGATAGGTAAAATTTCGCTGCAGATGGTCTTAGTTTAAATACCACTCATTCAGCAATCTTTTAAATTTATAATGACACCGAACAAGAGTTAGTTAGGACTTTCCACGGAGTTTCAGACTTGGCAATGTCCCTGCAGTCATCTGACCATGATCTGGATGCTCAGCACCTGGCTCGCAATTACAACATCATAACAAGCCGTGGTCATATGAGTGTGATTTCCAATGATCCTGCTGGCTTCTTACAAGCAAAGTCAATGGGGAAGCCAGCAGGAAGTCAAAAGTCATGATCCTGTGAGGACCTCTCTTAATGACTTCCACGATCCTCACTTAACAATGGCAACTGAGACTGCCTGGCTAAGAAGCATGGTCACATAATGTTGTTCTTTATAAGCACATTGCTTAACAATGGCAAATCCAGTTCCCATTCCCATCTTAAACTAAAGACTACCTCTATTCTACACTTAAATGTATTCTTATTAATTAATTCATCACTTTCTTTCAATTAGCTCAGTTCTATGCTTGCACTCCCTGCTGCATCATAGTAAATTATTGTGTGCACTCTTATTGAAACATTTTTGAAATATGTTTTAGACATTTTTCTGTTCTTTCTAGATATTTCTGTTCTTTCTTCCTATGATGTGGCCTCTTGTACTGTTCTTTTTTGTTTAAGAAGCTAAATAATGAAACATTACTGTTTAATTACTTGTCAGTGATGTAATAAACTTTTTTTAAAATACTGTAGACTCATCTCTAATTTTACACCTAATGCGGGCAACGAACAGAAATCAGGTGCAAGTTTTTGATACCATTTAATTATTGTTTTGGCAAGCAGAGCAAAAGCCAAATTTAAATGTTGCAAGCAGTGTGTAGGTCCAAGATAATCTTGTAGTAGGATCAGTATTCCCAACCAACAAGCAGAATCCTGCTTCTCAGATTGGGTGAGATCTGTACATTTTTCAAGGAATAATTTTGGCTGATTTACAAGACTGATTGTTACAGCTACATCATAGTATAGATATTACATTCCTTTTTGATGAAAACAGAGTTGCAACATACATGCACTTGTGGCAATAACCTTGAGTTGAATTAAAAACAGGCAGCATTGCATAATCATACTGTTTGGTAAACAGTTTTCTGATATTTGTTTTGCATATATATTATTCTTAGCTAGCATTATTGTACTGCCTTAATGCTAAACTATTGTGTCAAATGAGATTTGGTAAATACTAGATTAAATGCTACAAATAGACCTTCTTGTGGTGGCTGTGTGTTCTACACTGGAAGGTATGTGACTTCCTAATTTTTTCTGAAACCTATATTTTAATGATTGTCATTATTTGTAATTTTTATTAATGTTACCAAGGGTTCTTTTTTCCTGTTCCATCTAATTATTATAAGGACAGTGCTCTTATCGACACATTTGATGTTTGATACTATCCCATGCATAACACTTTTGTCATGTCTAAGTGCTATATACCCTAGTCTAGTTTCATCCATGAATTTTTACTTTGGAGATTTTGCCGGATGTATCAGAAATGGTAATTTTCTTCATCTGCAAAATGACACCACAGCATTTTCAGTCTATCTTAAAAGCGGTTCTGTAAGTCTCCCCAGTTATGTAAGTTAGTATTAGGCAAAACAGAGTTGCATATCAATACATTTGTTTCTAATAGCAGAAACATGCTACTGCGTGTCACAGAGAACATTTCAGGAAGGAGGTCACTTATCCCGAATTTAAACTTGATTAACATAGGAATTAAATTGATGGTATCAGTCACTTTGAGTAAGGCAACTACAATATGTCGGCAGTCAAGCTAAGTAGAGAAGGAAAAGCTGATGAAAAATCAATGACATTCTTTGGATTTCAAGAAAAAGCCACTTCTGATGAATTCAGATTAAAAATAGAAGTACAGCTAGTCCTCGGCTTACGGCCACAATTGAGCCCAAAATTTCTGTTGCTAAGTGAGACAATGGTTAAGTAAGTTTTTGCCCCATTTTACAACCTTTCTTGCCATAGTTGTTGCAGTTGTTAAATTACTGACACAGTTGTGAATCTGGCTTCCCTAATGACTTTCCTAGTCAGAAGGTTTCAAAAAATGATCACATGACTCTGGGACACTACAACTGTCATAAATATGAGTCATCTGCCAAGCATCTGAATTTGATCACATGACCATGAAGATCCTGCAAGTGTCATAAGTGTGAAAAACAGTCATAAGTCACTTTTTTCTGTGCCATTGTAACTTTGAACTGTCACTACCCGAACTGTTGTAAATTGAGGACTGTCTGTATAATATGCACTGAAAATGTAAAGGATAAATAAACCAAAGAAATAATGGGGAAAGGTTGGGTATAAATAATTCTCATGACAAAGGAAGATTGGCAAAAATGTTAAGGGTCTATCTTACTGATAAGCCTAGAGGCATGAAGGAAAGGAGCTTTGGAAGAAAAGGTAGGCTTGAACCGAAACAAATTATAAAAATTGCTTGGTAAATAATACTGCAACACCTGGAGGTAAGTATTGGGTGGGTCCCCCCCAGCCCAGACCCTTTGCTATTCAAATATTCGTAAATTATCTCAAGGATAGAATGGAAGGGATTTTTTTTTTTTCATTTTTGAAGATAAGATCAAGTTTAGTGAGATTATAACTTGGAGGACAAAATCATGATTCAAAATTAGCTTAGCATGCTTGAATGTTGGGCCAGATTCAGTAGGATGATATAAACAGTTGCAATTGTTGAGAATCTCTGCATCTTGAAAGGCAAAATCAGATATATTGATCCGGTAGAGGAATGCGCAGATACAATATGCAAATTACGGTATATGTGAATGTTCCTTCTGGAAAAATATATAACTACAGATCAATCTTGGAGGCAAATATCAGGTTGTCCCCCCTCAGATATAACAGCTAAAAAGGCCAGTGCGTTCAGAGAATCATTATTTCAAGATCATGAGATACAGTAATAGTTACATTGCATTTATCAGACTGAAAATATGTCCAGTTCTGGACATAATACTTTAAAAGGAACATGGAAAAGTTGGATTAGATTCAGAGGAATGTTTTGCGATGATTAAGGTCCGAAAGAATGAGGTGACAACTGTCTCCATATATTTAAG
>JANHJO010002768.1:346959-357092 GCA_032468235.1 Pseudoxyrhopus heterurus
ATAGATAGATAGATAGATAGATAGATAGATAGATAGATAGATAGATAGATAGATAGATAGATAGATAGATATAAATTACAGAGTGTGGGTAATTTTAATGTATGCCGATCAGTGTACATTCAAAGTGACAATAAAGTTATTCTAAGTCTAAGTGATTTTATAAATGTCCTTATAAATCTTTTATGTGTAAAAAGATTTTTTAAAAAAAAATGAGGATGCAATTTTAGTATGCAAGCAAATCCCACGGACTTTCACTGGATTTCCTTGCAAGTAAGCAGGCACAATAAACGTTGTGCTGTTAGCAGACAGGCCTCCACATGGATTCAGAAATAATACTGCAGCCTTGTGAACGTTAACTTAAATATAGCAACCAGTGAATTCTGAAGACTCCTTCCTGCGTAAGAGTGCGTTGATGGGAATGTCATTCGAAAACTTTAATTTGTGGGTGATGCAGTCTTCTAATACATTAAGTGGAAGCTTAATTATATATGATTATATATTAACGCTATCTAATGATATACTGAAGCATGTGCCTTTTGAACTAAATTCTTACTCTTTAGGACTCTAATTTGAGCAATGTTTAGATTGTCAGTTCAGTGATAGGTAATTCAAACTAATTGCGCTGAGACCTTGAACTTTAGGCTGTAAGGCAGGCCTATTTCCATATTATGCATGCATTGGAATTCCATCTTCATCTACTTCATTTAGACACCAGTCATAACTGAAACTCATCAGAATCAATGGCATGATAGCCTCATTGTGTGGACATATTGGAAATGGTTCCACTGAATTCAATAGATCTTTCAGATCAGTGGTTATAAGACTGCAGTCTTGGACATGTTATTAATTTTTCAGCCTGGACCCAGAATGTGAGATTAGTATCACCATGACTACACATCCGGATAACAATCCCTAGTCACTTTTTTTCCGTATGCTGCGTCAGAGTCTGAATTACTTTACTGATTCCACATTCAATGGATGCTATTTGTTGCTTTAATGCTGGTTTGTAACTGTAAATTCACTGTACAGTTCAAAGTTACAGTTTGTAACTTTAACGTTCACTTTAAAACATGAGTACATTCAAACATTCATTTTAAAACATAACACAACAGTGTTACGGAAATAGAAATCTTACTGCTATTGTAAGATATTTTTGAGAGAAGAATAAACATTATAGTGGAATAAAAATGATTTATTCCATTCCATTTAGGTGCGACCCAGCTTCAAACCAGCTCTGGGTGGCTGAGTTTATACTAAGCAATTATTATACTAGCTATATTTTTGTCTGTATGCATCTTCACCATTCCCATGTCAAGCAATGCTTTTTGTCTTGACACCTGCTTAGATACAATTCCACTCTGCTTTTGTCTCTTGGGTGTCTAGAAGCAGGTATTTGAACATTGAGTTTGGCTCATTTGGATAAATACTTGGTTATAAACAGCAGGAAGATAAATATTTATCTGTAACACTGCATCCATATACTGTATCCTGAATGTTCTTCCTTCTCTCTTGTTTCAGCTAAAGCCTTTGGAATAGAGGACATTGTGCCAGATAACAGAGTTGTTGCACAAATTGGACACAAGCTTGCTCTAAGCTGTCGCACAACCGATTGTGAATCCCCATACTTCTCCTGGAGAACCCAATTAGACTATCCATTGGGTGGGAAACTGAGCAATCAGGGAAAGAGTTCAGTTTTAACAATACAGTCTGTTGGATTTCAACATGAGCACCAATATGTCTGCACTGCTGGTTGCAAGCCGGGTGAACCGTCCAAAGAAAAAGCAGTCATGGTTGACATTTACTGTAAGTAAACTATAGTAAGATGTAGTGTATCTAATTCTCAGAGCATGCCTGTAGTTTCCACAATTTAAGTTTCTAACTGATCCACAGGTAGGAATGGTTGTTGTAGATCATTTGATATTTTTCTTAAAGACTGTGTTAGAAGGGACTTAGATGCTGAATGGAGAAAGTGTTACATTATTAACATATAGATTCTAAGAGTAAAAGAAGAGCCAGACTGGTCTAATGGTTAAGGCACCAGGCTAGAAAGAGAGAGACCATGAGTTTTAATTCTGCCTTAGCCATTAAAACCAGCAAGGTGACCTTGGACCAATCACCAGGAGATGGTGAGTTCTAGTCCTGTCTTAGGTATGAAAGCCAGCTGGGTGACCTTGTAAGGAAAATAGGAGGAGGAAGGTGTGTTTGATGTGTTCGCTGCCTTAAGTTATTTGTAAAAATAATAAAGGTGGGATACAAATAAATAATAAATAAAATAATATTTAACAGGACTGAAGTGCACTGTCAGTCTGAATCCATAAAGACATGATATAACCAAAGCCAGCCATAACCATAATTTCAACCATTACAATGCTGGTGCAGACAAAAAACTAGGTTTTTAAGAATTTATGAAAGATGAGGAGAGCATTGCTAGGACAGATCAGTTGTATTCCACCAGATGACACTGCTCAGATGAACCTTCAGCAGGTCAACCTTATAATAACTTATGGGACAGATGGAAACAATTGGAGAATTTGGGGGTATTTGGGCCCATTGTATTTGGGCCTGTTGTAACTGAAATTCTGAAGCTGTTTTTCAGGTCATTACTTCCTAAGAATCCTGCAGGTCAGGTCCATAGACAATGAAAAACCTTGTGGAGGGCACACCCCAAAAAAGAAGACAGGTTAATTGGAGTCTGCATGACAAAGGCTTGGGTGTATGCCTTTCTATAAACATCTGTAAAATCTGAATGCTCTTAAACTGGAAAACAATGCAGTGTATTTACTCTTAACATATTAGCAATAGCACTTAGACTTATATACTGCTTCACAGTGCTTTACAGCCCTTTTTAAACGGTTTACAGGGTCAGCACATTGCCCCCAACAATCTGGGTCCTCATTTTACCAACCTCAGAAGGATGGAAGTTGGAATCAACCTTGAGCCGATCAGGATAGAACTCCTGACAGTCAGCAGAAGTAGCCTGCAATACTCCATTCTAACAGATTAGCTCATTTTGCCAGTATAGATGCTGTATAGAATGCTGGTTCATTCAGAGTTTACATATCAAGCAACAGTAATGCCATGATATTGGTTCAAATGCCATCATCTGGGAAGCAGTTTGTATCCAGAACATGAGGACTAAGTAGTTGTGAACAGAGAGCTGACAGTTTTAGCTGCTAAAACAACCTTCCTCTGATATGTTTTCTTCGTTTCTTCTTTTAGCATTTCCCAGCGACCCGGTTATTGAGCTGAAAAGCCCTCTCATTCTTGGGCAACCTGCTTCTATCACCTGTCGTGTCCCCAATGTCTATCCTTCTGAGCAGTTGACGATCACTTTGAAAAAAGGAAAATTAATTGTTAAAAAAAAGTTTTTTCAAGACCCTCATACAAAATCATTACAGACCAAGAACTTGAAGATGGAATTCATTCCTACCGAGGAAGATTTTGGGAAAGAGATTACATGCGTAGCTGAGCTGTTTTTAGAGGACATGGTTCTGGAGTCCAGGCAGTCTACCCATGTGATGGAAATAAATTGTAAGTATGTTGATGGAATAAAGATTCAAGCATAGGTTATATTCGTGTTAAGGTTGCCTCCCCTTGCAATAGGCTGAGCTAGTTTTAGGAGGGACGTTAAGAAGGAATCTTAAGACAATTGGGGCAAGACAAGTCAAATGAACAGTTTTGGTTTATGCTTTCATTTTTGTAAGCTGCTTAAAATACCTTTGCCATCTGATTAATATTTGTACTTTAAACATTTTTAATAGAGGGAAAAAATCCATCAGTGAATAAACAGCTATGCATTTTTTGATATTCACCAGATGATTCTCAAACCCTTCCCCATTTGGGGCACTCACTGTGACCTTCAACTTATAGTTTACCAATTTAACTTGGCTATCCTTTGTTTTCTTTAAGATGGCCCACGGAATACTAAAATCATGGCATTTCCAGGCAACACCATACTAGAAGGAGAAGCACTGATACTTACCTGCTTGGCTGAAAGTCATCCTCAGGCTAGTTTTGTCTGGAAGAAGCAGCTTCCTGATGGACTTGCCCAGAATATTGCAGAAAAGTACAACCTCTCTATCCCAAATCCTCAGCCCTCTGACTCTGGAACCTATATCTGTGAAGTCACCAATGAAGTTACAAGTGTAGTGGAGAGAGCATCACTAAATATTTCTGTACAAGGTATAAAACTGCTGGGAATGTAAAAGGCCACATTTTGAATGCACTCACAGATTTGTATCCTCACAACTACTGGCCTTGCAAAGCAAGGGTTTCACCTTTTCATCTGAGACAATCACCAGTCTTGTTACAGCCAATCTCATTTTAATTATGAAGGGTCAGACAATAGCAACTTATTTAATATTGCAAAAGAAGACGGCTATTCATTGTTCAGCTTATTCATATTCACAGAATACTTATTATAGATAAAAAAAAATCATTTGCAAATCAGAGTTTGGAATCCCTAGATTTAATGCACTAATAAATTTTACAATATTTGTTGTGGGTCATTCTGAGAGCCTTTAATAACAGTAATATACTACACAATAGGAGAGTGTGTGATCATTAAGTCCATTTCTAAACTTCCTAGCTGCACTTAGAAAGCTTAGAATCCGATTATGAAGGGGGAGGATTAAGGCAGAGATGGGAAGATTATCTTCCTTCACTCAAGTGATTTCAGTGTTAATGTTAAATATTCTCTAGCTAAAGCCTGAATATCAAATATTTTACATTCGAATAAACAAAAGAAACCCCTAATATATATGAGGGTTTTTTTTAATCTCAGATGCTTGAGCATTCATATTGAAAATATTCAATGTTAACACTCATATATATTATCATCACCTGGTTTTTTGTATTTGTCAAGAGTAGACTGCCTTCTTTAAACAATTATTAACAGAAGTACATATTTTCATTTCCTTTTTTAGCTTCAGTCTTTTCAACAGCTGCTTCAACATTAACCACCCCACCTGAAACAACAGTATCTTTTACATCGAATGCAGCATCAGAAACTACAACATCGGTTACATCTCGTGCAACACTGAAAACTTTTATGCCTACTACATCAGATATAGCAACACCAGAGTTGATTACAATGTCTGCATCAGCTACAGCCCCCAAAATAATTACCTCTGTGACATCACATGCAGCACTGAAAAACAATACAGTTGTGCACCCGGTGGATGTTTCTGCTAATGACAGAAATAAAACAGAAGAGACCATAATAATTGGTATGTAATTTTAAATCTTTGAACCATCTAACCATGTTGCACTAATACTGCTAGCAGATTGTATTGCCTTAACCCTCCATGCTTATTGGGCAACAGTCCCCAAAAGATAACTGAGATCAGCTCTTCCTTTCCCTGGCTAGGATTCTTGCAATACTAAAAGATATTGCTTAGACTATTGCAAACTAGCCATTGTAGACTTACAACCGCAATGGGGCCCAAAATTTCTGCTCCTAAGCAAGACGGTTAAGTGAATTTTACCCCACTTTATGAACTTTTTTTGCTCCAGTTGTTAAGGGAATCCCTGCAATTGTTAAGTTAGTAACCCGGTTGTTAAGTGAATCTGGCCTGCCCATTGACGTTGCTTGTCAGAAGGTCACAAAAGGGGATCTATCATGTGAGCCCGGATCATGTGACCCCTACAACCATCATAAAGGCATGCCGGTTATCAAGTGTCCAAATTTTGATGACATGACCATGGAGGTGCTTCAAGGGTCGTGTGAAAAATAGTCATAAGTCTCTTTTTTCAGGGCTGTTGCAACTTCAAATGGTCACTAAGCGAATAGTTGTAAGTCGAGGTCTACCTGTATAAAGAAATTATACACAAGAGGAAAATGATCAGAAATGCAGTATTTTCCGTGGAACAATTACCTTAGCCTTTTCGTTATTCTCTTACATTCCCTTTAGCCCATGTTTCACTCTTTTCCTAACTAAAGTTGGTTAATTTTCCATATTAATCTGCATGGAATCTTTCCCCAAACTGATATTGGAACTTTAATTCCCAGAATTCTCCAGACAGCATGGCTACTGTAGAGTATTCTGGATATTAAGAACTACGCATTTGGAAGCTTACAAGATTTAGGAAAGGTGTCTTAGGGGATTGTTGGCAATGATATTATTCCCCCCTCACCCCTAAAAATGTGTACTTCTATATCAGGACCCTCTGTCCATGAATGTGACATGGTATAAACATTGCTATAAAGAGGACTGAAATTTGTATGATTTGTGACCAAAATTCCAGCCCCGAAAGAAAAGGAAGAGGAGATAATGTTAAATCCAGAAATAGATAGATATTTGTTAGTGAAACTTTCAGATAGCGTTGCCAATGGCCATTGTTGTCATACTATACTCATTTTTTTTTCTGTTTGTTTCATTTTCAGCCAGAGTTGAAGAGCTGGATTACGTGACTCCTGTAATCGTCGTAGTTTCTTGTTTAGCCACAGTAGCAGGTCCTGTAGCTGCCATATTTATTTACCTTTTTAGAAAGATGAAAATAAATGGATCCTACAGTCTTGCAGACTCACTTAAACCAAATATATAAGTCAATTAACCGGAAGCAATTGACAGTTTTGCAAGTTTACCAACTTGATGATACTGGACCTTGCTCAGAATCCTTGTTGATCTTCCTCATCACAACTCAGTGTAAGAGGAATTGAGCTGAGGTGCTTTGGAAAGGAGGCAAACCAAAATTAGGCCTTTTCATGGGGCTAGTCTCTTGGGTCAAGACTCTGTCTCCACCCAGTGTCTCCATTTAGCCATAAAGTGATTTGTGACCTTGGTCTAATCTATAGACATGTCTCTAAACCAGCGGCCCCCAACTTTTTGGGCACCAGAGACCGGTTCCATGGAGAGAGGTTTTTCCACGGGCCAGAGGGGGCGTGATTTCGTATGTTGCCTGCATCCCATGGATGGGGCTTCCCTTGTTTGAACAGCCCAGTTTCTGGCATGCCGCAGCCCAGGGCTGGTCCACGGATTAGGGGTTGGCGACCCCTGCTCTAAACTATGCTTTCGTTTTACAATATCAACTTTCATGTGCAATACGAGCCAAATGAAACCTGCCTTTCTTTTGGTAGCGCCGGACTAACTTTCAGGGTCATCTACATACCCAAGAACAAAGTAATTACTTATGAGAATAAAGTGAAATGCAATAGGGTGGGTTACCCAGAGATAAGTAGATGCAAGTCATGCAATATGAACAGTTTATCAATAGAAAAGAAATAGCATTGCAATGTAGCACTGATTATGTTACCTAGTTGGGTAATGAAATGTCTGCAACAAAACAAGCACCAAGGACCCCACATGAACAGCTTTGTGAATATAAAAAGGACTATTTGCTAGGCTTTAGGAAAGGTTTTTTTTTTTTGGAAAAATGCCCATAAAGCTCCACTTGCAAAGTTTTTGTGCCATTCCTGGATGAGTTTACTGTATCTGTAAGCTCCCGCCACCATTTTACTTCAAAATCAAACCTATTTGCTTCCATGCAGTGATTTTGCCCTTTGTTCTAGAAGATGGGTCATTTCCAATCTGTTCTTGAAGGATTGGACAGTAGAAATGTATGTAAATAGGCTGTAAGATATATTATATATTTCTTGTAAATAATGTATCATATTCTGAACATATGTATTATGCAGAGGTGGGATACAATTGGATAAATCTACAATAATATATGTATTTTGTATATAGTATTTTTAACCTGCAAGTAGCAAATACAAAATTGTTCACTGCTACTTGTGAATAATTACATGATATTCTGAAGGTTTTCTTTTCAGAATGGGCTTAATCCTGGTGGAGCTAAGCATTTTAAAGTCCTGCTGATCTCAACAAGAGGGAGTTTAAAAATGCTTTTCATTCTTCTGTTGAAATTGGTTAAATGTAAAAAGTGCTTAACTTTGATGGGTTGTTTCTGTATAAATAGATGCCCATACCCCCATGTTTGCAAGCCACAAATAGTAGGGAGGATAGAGTACATACAGTATACAGTTTAGGTCTACATAATAGTGGAAGCTAATTTTTTTTGAGAAATATTAGGAAACTTGAAAGAAGACCATGGTTTCCTGAAATCTCTAGGAAAAGGAGGTAGCAACAATTAAACTGGTAAAAACACTGACAGATATTCATAGTATAGAAATGTCCCATTACTTAGTTCTAGATATCTGAATAAAATGGAGGGTACAGTCTTATATACATTTAAAGTAGGGCATGAGTCTCATTGTAGAGCTAAAACTCTGCTTTGTTGTTGTTAGCTATATTATGGAACGAATGATTTGTACACTCCAGAAAAAATTGCATTTTAAGTTCTATTCCAAAGTTATAACCTGATTTTTTTTAAAAATAATATTGTGAGTCTTCCACCCACCTGGTTCATGTTTTGGTACTTTTTATAGCTTGTACAGTATTATTTAAATTTGTTTTTAGCAATGCAATGTTCTCCTGTGAAACTGAATGTTTATGTTGACGTGTGAATTTTCTTTTGTTTTGCTAAAGAGTAAAATAGCTCAAATGCTATAGTTAATCAATGTATGATTGAATTGTAAATAAAAGTGCTTTTCTGATTTTATAAGCATTGCTGGTAACTCTTGATTTTCCTTGTTATCATCAGTAAGCTACAACCCAACAGAACATCCATTCTCTAGAAAAAAGGAGCAATGGCATAGATGTGGCCATGGGTATCTTTAGGGAGAACAACAGAAGTCAAATGATGAAATGTGTGATGATATCATCATGCAAATGTTTGACTTGCACCAAATGTTTAAACATAAGTACATAAGGATAACATTTGCATAAGGATGTTACCATGTGTGTTTTATCATTTGGGCATTTTTGTGGTTTGCTGTAGATGATGCTGAATGCAATTCATACAGTATCTACTGTATTGTCTTACAGCCTAACAATTCAGCGATCATATCAGTGTCACTGCCATTAAACCCAGTGACAGACTTTGAGCAATAGCAGTTAATAGGAGTTAAACGAGTGAATACAAGGGGGATTCACACTCAACAGAGGATCAGGAAATCTTTTCAAGGAACAAAGTTACCTTAGCCAATATTGGCCCATTGTTAACTATTAGCAAATCCAGTTAAATCTCAGTTTAATGTTACCATTAAAGAAGTAAGATCCATTTGGATTGTTTCTCTCAGGTATCAAGATGTATCAAGATGTTATGTTAGCCAACCCTAACATTCTGTTGCAAAAAGAATAGAAACCTTTCTCATGACAGGCTGATCTGTTGCAATGTCACATTTTGAGACTGGTTGCTACTAGTCCAAATATAAAAGACAGACTAAAAAAAACTTGTAGCACGTAAAAAAGAGCAATAATTATTATTTCACACACATCCTTTCAGAAGTCACAAATTTATTCAGGTGTATGTATAGTTAAATACAGTACATTATATTTTGCTAGCAGGTTTTGTGTCTACTTCTACCGAGGAAATGGATATTGGAAAATGCTATGTTAATATCTCTCTTCTTCTGGTTCTGAGCTACATTTCTCTGTGGTAAATGGAAAATTCACACTGGGGAAGCTTCTTAGGGTGTGGTAATGTAGGAATCTTCCAATGTTGCACTGTATCTCCCATCTTGTTTTACCATTAGTATGTTGCTTAGAGGTTGGTGGCCAATAACATCTGGAAAGACACATGTTGGCCAATTCTGTATGGAGCTTTTCATGTACAGTACAACTGCCCAAACTCTTTGGCAGAATTTAACCAGAGTCCTGCTATTGTATTTCACTTGCAAGTCTCCTGTGACTTCTACTATTTATTTCATTGTTTCAATCAAACAAAAACCAGTTTAACGAAAAAGGAAGAATGAACAACTATAGTGTCAATAGGTATCTTTCTGAAAGCATCCCAATATAACTAAATGGTGAGTGTGTTTTATATTTAGTAAATAGTGTGTATACTTTTCATAATACAATTTAAGAGTCCTGATATGAAATGTCCTTGTTTCTCTCCTCCTTAGCCAATGTAATCACTGCATGTTTCAATATATATTTAGATATATAGCTAATTAGAGTTTTATCCCGTCTTTATCTCTATATCTATAAAACAGAAGTGTGGGTTTGTGGGTTAGTGTGTATGTGCCCTATACGCTCCTCCACCCCTCCACCAATCACGCCCAAACTTTG
>JANHJO010002768.1:435120-448717 GCA_032468235.1 Pseudoxyrhopus heterurus
CCAACAAGTTGGGTCCTCATTTTATCCACCTCGGAAGGATGGAAGGCTGAGTCAACCTTGAATAGTAGTACCGGTATGTATCAACTTTGACTATGCTTGCTTTAAACAAAGACAACAAGTATGAACCAATTTGTTTTTGTTTTTTAACAGGCTGATAATAGGATTACGTCTTTAAACTCAGGACTGAACTATCCCATCTCCCCCTTGCTAGCTTTCCAAAGCTTCCCAGAAGCAGCTGCTGTCAAAAATGCCAACCAACAAATATCAGGAACAAAGGCAAGGAATTTTAAGACATTTATTTTCAATAAGTCATGTCATTTCCATTTTACTGATTTATGCCCAAAACAAAATCCTTTTTCTCTTCTGCTACTCTGGGTGATTACCATCTGTGGGGAAGAACATAATAATTAGGGATGAGTAATGGGGGGAAAAAATCCTAAAGACTCCAAATATTTGTCATCCAGTTCCTTACAGTATGTATGGACCTGAATGGCCAGAATAATCCTCTAGTCGATATGCATATCGCGAACCTCTCAAAATAATCCAGGCCAGCGTACAGAAAAAAGGAATCTACAAAAGTCAACAAAAACATACAGTAAAACAGACAAAACAAATTCTACCAAATAATCCAAGTGCCTGAAGAAAAAGTTTAAAGCTTTAGAAAAAGCAGGCAGTGGGGCCATCCCTGTTTAGTGTAGAATATTATTCCAATTGCTTAAAACATTATTGGCAAAAGGATTGTGCAAGTACATAGATGCTAAGACAAAGCCATCCATTTTTGTAACAGCTAAGATCATTGTCATGCAAAAGACAAGCAAGTTCCATGAGTGAACAATACGGAGAGTATTATAGCTGTGATTTACTGTAAATCAGATATCAGTGATGATGTCAGACAATTTATTACTACTCTTTTGAGAAAGCTAATTTAATTCTGCTTTAAATAAATATATTGACAATTTATACTGTACAATCATTAAATATTTCTGTAACAATATGTATAATTTTTCTTACATGCAGTATTGTATGACTAAGGCTTTGATACATAAAATGGCAAAAATATAATATTGAAAAATTCTTTTTCCAGCAGGTTCACTTCAATGTGCAGCTCTCGGAAACAAACAGATGTTCAGATGCTCAGCCAGGGATTCCTGGGCTGATAGGTCATTCAGCAAATAAAGAAAAGTAAGCAATTGCACAGGAAAGGAGTGGACCTGACGAGAAAACTGGGAGCATTTAAAGAGAAGATGGAAAGGCCATTTGGAATTGAGTAGGAAGACACTTGGGAATTGGGAGGAAGCAGAACTATCGGGTAGAGGCCAAAGGGTTGAAGGAATATGTAGAGTGAAAGAAACCAGCATCATTTCTAGAGGTAGTCAGTATTCTAAATGCAAGAAAACAGTTACTTCCTCCATGGCATTGTGTCAGAATTTCTCTTCTCCACTCTAAGGTGGTGTGGAAGCCATCAAGGCAAGGATTAAATGCAGCAGTGTGGGAGGTCTAATAGGAAATGAAACACAAGTAAAGCAAGCCATATTGTGCCGTTTTCTAATTTTCTGTTCTAACAAGGGCAACATATTTACCTATATATTCACTCTAAAGTCATATGAAAATAATAATTTTTCTGGTAAAGGCTTATGAATGTAATTGCCACTTGGGTAAACTGTTGCTACTGATGTAGAAAGGATGGATGTGATTGATAAACAAATAGAACAGATAATGTGATTCTAAAAGGATGCATTTTCAGTCTTGAATTTCTGGAGAGGAAATTCCTTGATTTGACTTGAGTGCAAAAATAGGTTTTCTCATTAACTTTTAAAAGGAGCATTGTCTTAACATATGTTCTTGCCACATTCCCCTTCAGACATAGTTTTTAAGTTGCTCCTCTAATAAGGAATGAACTATGAAGTTATATCCTGTATATCTGAAAGAAAATTAACTTTAAATTGTGTGAGATATTCCCCCCTCCTATAGTACAGAAAAAAATCCTAGTCTTTTTCTTTTTTAAGAATAGCGGGGGTGGGGGATATTAGGATGCTTTCAGGCAAACAGAATATATCTTAGTGAATTTTAACAGTGATTCGGGTTATATAGTAACCCCCAGCAATAAAGTTTAGGGGGAAAAATAGATCAGTGGAGAATCATCTAAAAGCAAAGAACTGAATTTTTCCAGGGACTAGATCTGTTTTCATTTCCCCAGAGTCTAATGTCGTCACTTCAAGGAACATAGCTCCTAATAACAAAGATGCCATAGGAACAATTACAAGGTGTACCTAAAATCCTTCATCTGCCTGACTGGCTCTCCTAAATTTTGTCAGTGCACTGTATATCAGTGCTGTGATCAATCTGACAAGTCACATGCCACCTTCTTTGTATGATGCTTCAAAAAGATGCTTAGGTATGATATAGGTGAGATTACAAAGGTGAGATAGTCTGTTAGCAGAAAAAGCAAGTTTCCAGAGACCAACTCTTTTGAGGAATCAATATAACCATGTTAAATTTAAGGGAATAAGCCCTTGCAGGATTAAGCCCTTGTAGGAATTTCTGTCCTCAGGATATCATTTTGAGATCAGCATTCATGGGCTGTCTTTTAAACAAAGTAATTCATAGGAGATCTGGAATTGTATTTGAAATTCTTACAGATTTTCATTGGGAAACTGGGAAAACTCCTAAGTAGGTGACTGCTCACAAGAGTTCTATTTTCTTTTGACTTAGTGGTGAAAACTTGGGATTGGAAACAAAATATTTAAAGAAAAGGGAAGATAGCATACCTTTAAGAGGACTCAATCAAAACACAACTCAAAACACAGGTAAACATGTATACGTATATAAATATATACATATGTTTAATTAAAATAAAAGAATTTGCTCATAATCTCTGAAAATGTAAGATATTTCATCTATTTTTATCATTGCAGGATATATGAAGTCCTCTGCACCAAAAAAAGTGCAGATTCCATGCAAGCCTGCAGCACCTTCTAAAACTTCTGCCTACTTTCCTGGATAGCATGTTGTAATTAAAGGTTTACAACAATTTTGATTTTTTAAACGATTATCAGTTACATGCATTTGTTTTCCTTTTGAAGTATCAACATTACGTTTTTACTAAATAGATTTCTGGGTACTAAAGTTAACTAGTTCTAGGATGCTTAAACTTATGTTTTTCTACCAAATGAAATGGATATTTGTTTACCTAATGGATAGATGTCTAGATTCTATTTGGTTGTTCTCTCATAGTTCATTTGCATTTTTGCATATACGAGGTATTTGCTTTCCGTTTCAGGTATCAAAGATGCACTACCTGATAAGAATGCCTTATTGTTGCTTCTATGCCAGAAGTTTATGGAATGTGAGGCTCAAAAGTGAGGAAATTGTGGAAGGCTTGAGGAATTTACCTGATACAAATAGAATTGCCTGCAGAATTTTGGAACTTAATTTTTCAGAGTCTATGATTCTGCAGGGTATTCTGCTTAAATTCAATGCAATGCAAATAGATCTGCCTTATTGTTCTAACTATATAATTCTGCAATCTCAGGGACGGTTATGGCAGATAGGATAAGGTGTAAGACTCCTGGATCTCCCATGTATGGCAGCCTTTCATACGATCTTTCATTTAGCAGTTTTTGATTATATCGAAAAGAATGTACAGATTTGTTTAAACTGTGTCTAAGTAGAATTTTTTGCAATTATTTATAGATTTAAAGATTATGTAATGATGCTTCTACATGGCCAAACTACACATTTCCAGCTTGAATAGCAAACTCTGCTGTTCAACCATTGGGGTATCATGGCCATAAATAAAAATTATTATATGACCATGTCTGAAGTAATGAAACAATTTTTAAACACAATATTTTCT
Source organism: Pseudoxyrhopus heterurus (assembly GCA_032468235.1). Lineage (NCBI taxonomy): Eukaryota > Metazoa > Chordata > Lepidosauria > Squamata > Pseudoxyrhopus > Pseudoxyrhopus heterurus. The sequence goes on from JANHJO010002768.1 coordinate 438,977, forward strand.
GGTTTCTAACCATGCTGGTAGAAAAATATATAAACTGGCTCAGTCACGTTCTTTTTATTACCTTTGGAACGCATTTGAGCCCAGGTATCCAAACTGATTTTAGTAATTTTAATGGAACATCGGGTACTAATAACATGATTTAGGGATGCAGTACTAGTGCCCACAAATCTATAATAAACATTTGTTTTTAGTTTACAGGATTTTAGAATTCCTGTGTTGTTAATAATTTTGGCACATTTTGTCCAGAGTTTAGAAAACAGTACTTAAAACCATTGCTGAATGTTGGTATATTTTTGGCAATTTTTCCCTCCACTGTAACATACTTTTGTCATTGAGTGCAGTTTGCTATCTGGACATAATAGATGCCTTATTTTAAGTGTTTGATTTTGCAATATATATTTAAATTGAAATGCTATGTCTGGGACTGGTCTGTTGCATCATACGCACGTAACGACTAATACCTTCAGCTGTGATCTAATATAAGAAAGATTAATGGGATGTTATTTTTGCTGCTATTCAGTAGAAATATGCAACCCATTTTGCCTTAAAACAGTTACTTGAGAACTATTTTGAATGTGAAATGTTTTGCACTTATTCTATTCAGAAGTTTTCAACTCTAGATGATCTGCTCACATAGTTGTAAAATATTTGGGTTTTCATTTGCCTGGAAATTATCTTTCAGTAACATCTGTCCATTGAATGTGGGGAACAGTGTCTGTACAGTGTCTTATATATAGACCTCTGCTGCCCAGTTTTATTTACTGTGAAGTGTGATGAGGTTCACATGCTCTTGCTGTTTGACCATAAAAACAAAATCACAAATCTTTCTAATCTAGCTGGAGGAGCCATTTCATTTTGCAATAGGACAACGGGGCCTCTAACTGAATCAAATCAGCAAAACTTGGCATTAGTGCAGCCAATTTTAAGTTTTATGAAATGCAGGGGAAAAGTTTTAGCATGCTGTAAGAACCTCATCATTGTAGCTGGAAAATATCGAAAGATAGTCCCATATAATCTCCTTTAATGGGATTTTATTACATTCATACTTTTTTTCCAAACAGAACTGCTCTGAATAACTTGTAATTTTTGTCAAATATACATTTAGATAAATCTAACATGTAAACTTGGTAATTTAAAGTGTGAACTGAAATCCCTTCAATTGTTTGGGTTTAAAAGATTCAAGATATTTTAAGGATTGTGGTTTGGATTGTTACTGGTTTTTGGTGTATACATATATTTGTAATTCTGTATATTGAGTGAAAAATAACTGAAATCATTTTAATGTGTTATTGCACAATCGTTCTCTGCAGTGTAAAATGTGTATATTTGTCTATAATCAATGTAGTGTTCATATATACATATATATATAAATCTGTTCATTTTAATAAATCTTTTACACAAAGGTTTAGTTTCTGTGCAGAATATAAACTTCACCTTTCTTAACATTGAAAAGAAACACTTCTGTTATGATAGTTAAGGTTTTAGAAAGTGAAGACTAGAGGATAGTTTTTATTTCCCTTAAAAAGTTATTTTTTGCTTCATATAAGTTTGAGAGGAATATAGCTATTAGCCCAAATTTCTAGATTAGAGCTCTTTTTGTGTTACTAATTACAGAAAATTGGATAGCTCTTGCGTGTTTACGACTTTCATATTAGGAACTTACGTTCCTTTCTTGGTTCCCATTCATGTAGGAGGCACCCTTTAAAGCGCTTGTTTCTGGGTGTGAAATAGCATATAAGAGGGTATATATCAATATTCATGTAGTTAGGGTACCAATTACCTACAATTGAAGGATCTGTTTTTCCAAAAATTGCCTCTAGTAACAGTCATATGCAAATTATAATTTTTATGTTCATCAATCAGAATTTAGGAGAATTATTTTCCTTCCCCTACCATACAGAGATGTTCCAAAAAGTTAGTAACAACAAAATATACTTATAAATAACAAAAACAGGTATCTGCTGGTGAACCAGCTTTAGTACCACTTACAATGTAAGTGACCCACAAGCTACCTTTGGCAGTTTTGAGAGCTATTTAACATGTTTTCATTAAATTGCCAGTAATGATGGCAAGCACAAAATAATTCAAGATTTTACTTGAATTAGAAGTGTTTCTAACATCTAGTGCCAAGCCACATAGTGCCAAGCTACATAGGGCTAATTTATAACCAGCACTTTATTGGCATAGGCAAAAATTAGTGGATTGGTTTAAAAACATCCTGCACCTGATTCATACCAGTTTCTATCGACAATATTTTTCAATTTAAGAATGTCAGTTTCATAAAAAGCACATACCACCAATTAAGTGGAATGTGACTAAGCAATATATAATTGTTACCAGATCCAACTTACGCAGAGAAGAAATAGGCCTGTTATTTGTGGTAGACCTCTAATAAACCTAAATACATAGCTGCTCAAATTATAGGTCTGATCTTAAAATATAGCTTCCTACTACTATTGTCTTGTTTCCAGAGGCTATCAAGCATTTAAAGTAGGACCAAGAGAATAATTTAGCATCAAATGAGTTATGTTCAACACATATCAAGTTTTTCAATTCATTTCTGACTGACCAGAAAAATCCCGTGTGCACGCACACACACAGAAAACTCCATCCTCAATAAATAGAGGTTAACTTTGCCCATGTAAGAGTCTAATTTAAAAGCCTGCCTTGTCCAAACACTTCCAGAAGACCAGGTACTCACTAAATGAATGTATGCTCCAATTTAATGGTTATTTTTTTTTTAACAAAGAGCACTCTAAGATGCAATAGATCCAGGTAGGTTACATCTTAATGTTTTTGTTGGTAAAGAAATATTGTAGTGCTTTTTGATAAAGCTGCAAAGTAACTGGCAAGATATTTTAACCAGATTTCTCAAGTGCAAGTGAAGATTAAAATAAAAGTCCAGAGCAGACCATATAGTAAGTACTACCTTACCCAGTACTACCTGAATTATAGTGACTACAAAGAATTAACATCAAGATCTTAATATGCTAATACTAGCTCATGCAAATTTTTCTCCGCCCATGCACCATGTTTTTATTAACAATAACTTAGTTTATACATTTGCTAAGAGCTCATTTGTCATATATATCAATCCAGCCTTTTTTAAAAGATCTAAGGAGAGAGTAGAAAGAAAATTAAGACAATCCACCGATCCCTTACTATGTTTATACATCAATACAAAAATGAAGTTTAATAAATTTGGATCTAAGAAGCCATAGTATTTTTGTCAATGCAATAAAACCACAGTGAAATGGGATTAATGAGAAATGTTCTAAAGCAAGGGTGACAAACTCAAGGCCCATGGGGTGCTTAAATTTGGCCTGCAGAGCCTGCCCAGAAATACCAAAGAACTGGCCCGTGATGCCTCTGGCAACCAAACGGTGAATGGGGGAACTGCATGTGGCCCCTCCGCAACTCATTTTCAGCCTGAACTGCCTCCTGCAACACTCTGCCAGCCAAAACGGCACAGGGGGCTGTGCGCGCCCCCTGCACGTTTTGGCCGGCAAAGTGCTGCAGGCCGTCCAGGCTGAAAACGAGTCACCGAGGGGCGACATGCAGTGTGGTCCCCCCCCACCGTTTTGGCCAGTAAAATGCTGCAGGAGGTGCTTCTCCTGCCCCCCCTGGCCCACAGAGAACTAGAGTGCTGATCTGACCCTCAAAGAAATCCAGTTTGAAACCCATTCTAAAGAATCCTTAGTTATTTAACATTGAAGAAAGATGCCTCCCTACAGAGTAAACTACAGTACTTTGTTTTATTACTCAAAAGTGAGGTATCACTGCTGTAATGTTACCCAGAGAAATTATGCTAGCACTATGAAATTGGAATATATATACTGTCCCAAAAAAATTCCTTCAATTACTGCTTTCCATTTTTCATCTGACATTTTTTGCTCCTTTACAAGTGCTAAAATTTCAGAAACGTTTTTCTATGTACATAAATTCTTATGATAGAAAATACATGTATATCTAGAACAAATATAAAATGTGATATGAAAGATGTACAATCAACTATATTGACAGTATATTATACCAAGTATATCATTAAAAAAACCCTCTAAAATATTCAATTTTTATTAACAGATTATTTACAATTTTTCAGCTTCTATTCAACCGTGGTGAAAGTTTTTTTAAAAAACTTAAGCAATAACCACAGCACAAGATGAAAACATTTTGAACTATACAGTACTTTATACACATTTTTATACAAAGGAACACTTAAATAATACAACTGGACACAAAAATATACACTTTTAGAGAAATTCACATCAGTAATTGTATAAAGCTCTCTCCTTGTACTGTGGTCCTGAAAATGCAGGACTAAACCCTTGGCTCTGAAGTGTTATTTGTGACAATCCTAAAAGGCCACTATAGAGCAAGAATTGCCACTTGAATTACTAGACAAGAGTATTCACTAGCCTGTCATACCCCCTATGTATGTAATTTACAAATAAAATAGTAGGAAAAGCTGATTAACTCATTTGTCCTTGGTTCGAAACTGAACAGCTGTTCATCCTGTCAAGTAATAGAAGTGACAATCATGTATAGAGCACACTGACATCATCAAGGCTATCAGCTGAAGAGTTGAATTTGTACGTTCAAGTGTTGAGGTCCTTATGCAAAACATCCAAAGCATAGTGGTATCAAATTGTATTTATGAAGGTAAGAGTGTTGGAGCCAATAGTAAAATCTAGGCTCACACTACACAGAATTAGCAGAATAATGCACTTAAAGTGTACTGTTCAGGATGTGTATTCAACACATGATTTGTGTTAGTAAAAAAAGAGGGGAAAAAACCTGTCAGACACTGATTTGAAAGTCCAATATCAACCAAATTCACCTTCCTGGCCAAGTGCATCTATGTTAAGGCTTTGAATCCATCTGACCAACAATTTTACAGAGAAAAGATACCCAAATCCTGCTTGTATGTCTCACTGAGACCAGCATGAAGAGAACGAAGCTTAACACCTTCAAGAAACTGATGCAGGAACACATGCTGATACCTTGTGTGTGTGTATATATATATATATAATTTTGTTCAAAATTAAGGAGATTTAATATATTTAGGACTTTGACAAAAATCCTAGCTTCTTTTTAAAAACCAAAGTAATTTAAGTTGTAACTTCTCTGGATGATTTTCCACTTCCTGTTTGTGGTTCTTAACAGTTTTCATGCAAGGGATCCATTTCTTAAGAACATCTTAAGAAATGACAATTTCAATGGAAATGGAATGTGTATCCAGAACTGCAGATGAAAAAAAAATAAAACTTGCTCTATGAGTCCTTGGATTTTGTCATCATACATTTGTGTCCTGTAATAAAGGTTCTTTGGCCTCTCCGGGGGCCTGTGGACTGTGTGGATGTCCATGTCCACCACAGTGTTTTTTCCAGCTGCTAGAGCGAACATTTAAATTGGTATGTTCAGGAATAAACAAGGCAACAAGTAGAGCCAGCAGCACTGAACATGCGCCAAATAAAAATGGGGGCCCAGGAATGATGGAATTCTGGAAAGAAAAACAAAACAGAGCAAGAGTTAGCATAAGACAAAAGGTCAGCCCTTTAGTTTATTTAGTTAAGTTATGGTTAGATTATCTTACGCAAGAATGAAGTGGAGTGTGAACAATCTGATTTTGCGCCTCAGTATCATGAGCTAGCTGTTTCTCTCCCACTGCTCCCCTTATTACTTCAGAGATTTCGAAGCACTGAACTGTGATCTGGTAAAATTAGATCATAATTTTGCTCAACTCTTCTTTGGCTGTGTGGCTTAAGTTTTTTCCCCATCTCCTAAACACTTTACATTTAGAGAGCAACCTCTAAACCCGAAGCTGCAAATATTTTGCAAAGATTAACTATACCAATGTTCATTTTGTGTATAGAATTTGTATGATTATATAATTATCCTATATTATTTCTTTTCTAAAGGTAAGCCGCTTGTCTTCAGGTTGCATGATTAATTTGGCATGCCACCTGAATCCCATGAGATGGCGCTATTTCAAGGAAGTGTTTTCATCCAACGTGTGGGATACAGGAATACCACTAGGGAAAGGCAGGCCCTCAAATAACCTGTATTTTTTATACCTGTTGTTAAAATAGCAACAATTATAAGAATTTGTAAGCTGCCTAGAAATTTTGAAGAGTCTGAGGCCTCAAATTTGAATTAAATAAATACATCAGTCCTATGCACATTGAGCTTTAGGCGATAAAAAGCATGTTGAATTGAAAACCCAAAGCTGTTACTCTATCCTGGCCTGAATTTAGGTTGAAAAGGGTCCAGATAATAAGGCATAGTATTGGGATCACATTGTACTAGGAGGAGGACTGAGAATCACATTTAATCCTCTGACTACACAATTCCCCATCCTGGTTTGGGTACCACTTTATAATGCCTTGGTAAGACCACATTTGGAATACTGCATCCAGTTTTGGTCGCCACAATGTAAAAAAGATGTTGAGACTTTAGAAAGAGTGCAGAGAAGAGCAACAAAGATGATTAGGGGACTGGAGGCTAAAACAAATAAAGAACAGTTGCTGGAATTGGGTATGTCTAGTTTAATGAAAAGAAGGACTAGGGATGACATGATAGCAGTGTTCCAATATCTCGGGGGTTGCCCACAAAGAAGAGGGTGTCAATCTATTCTCCAAAGCATCTGAGGGCAGGACAAGAAGCAATGGATGGAAACTAATCAAGGAGAGAAGGAACCTAGAACTAAGAAGAAATTTCTTGACAGTTAGAACAATTCATCAGTGGAACAACTTGCCTTCAGAATTTGTGAATTCTCCAACACTGGAAGCTTTTAAGAAGAGATTGAACAACCACTCTGTTGTTTTGCTCTGCTTTGCTCTGCTCTGCTCCATTCCATTCCATTCCATCTGAAACTGGGACCCTGGCTCTGTATCACAGCCCATCTCTCAGTTATGTTAAAATTTGTTTTATAATTCTGGATACTATGTGTCCTGTTTTGTTATATTGTATATGCTTTTTTAAAATCTATTTTATTGTAAGGCACCTAGAATTACATGTGTGAGATGGACAATGATATAAATTAACAAAATAAGGAAATAAATTATGAACTTGAGACATAATTTAACTGTGATCAGGACCCCTGCATTAGAGCTGATGGGATGTAAGGACTGTAAGAGCAAGTTTAAGCTCTCATTCATGGTCTACCCGGCCTGGTATCCCTTTCTGAGTTCCTGGGTTTCATTGTTGCTCTAGTCTTGTAATTGTCCCCACTATTCAGGTTATTGGATTGTGATGTTTATGTTGTAAAGTACATGTCAGGAATTTGTAATAGCTAAAAACAAAAATAACACTCAGCATTACATCTGCATTGTATTAAATGAAGTATCAGTCTGAAGATGGGTTGGTTTCCTTATTTCCTATGCATCTGTTTTGTGGCATTCCACTAAGCTTTCATAGTTATTCAACAAGATTGGCCTGTGCAAGCATTCCATCCACTTACGCCCTGCAACATAACCTCTATTTTGTTTAAATACATGATTTTAAGTACCCTATTTAATAGTTTCCAATTGCAGGCCTGTAAAGATAAGAAAATAATGCAAAGGGAAGAAGAAATTTAAAAAGCAATAGTTAAATGGGAAAGCACTGCAGCATAATAACCAAGACATAAATATTGCCTAAAATGGGCCTTTCAACAAAGCTGCAACTACCCCGAAAGACAAAATAGACTACAAGCTTATATTTCTAAAATACTAGCATGACATAAGCATATCCTTCATTATGGAGCTCATCCTATTCCCAAACAGCAGACACATATTAGTTTGGGTGTAATTATTCATTGGGAACAACATAGATCAGCTGAGATCACAACCAATTTCAAAGAATAATTATCTGGAGCTGACAGGAAAAACAGGTTAGGTGCTAGGATTTGTCATTAACAATTGCAGCCAGGCTTTTACATAAAACATAGCACTTTACAAATGTCTACAGCCCATCCTCCTAGGAACTAAATAAGAAACTATATTAAACATTGAATAAAATGATAACAAGCAGTGGGGCCCACATGACACATGTGAGTAGACCAAGTAGGATTTTTTCATTTTTTCCAGATGTGAGGGCATTTAAAAAAAAAAAATAACCCAATTTCCTATAAGAGGAACTGTGTAAGAACATTATCAAATGAGCACCAATACTGCAGCCACTCAAAACGCTCAAAAAGAAACAGACTGCCTGTACAATAGCATCCAACAAAATGGATACCAATACAACTTTATTAAAAAAGGTATCTGACCACTCAACCCATTACAACACAACTAACATAACCTACTTGGTTACTTTGTTGCTTGTATCTTTATGATTTATATTGTTTTATTTAGTTTCCTAGTATGATTTATGTTGATTGCTTGTTTAGTATCCTATGACTATCACTAAGTGTTGTATCTTATGATGTATGATGAATGTATTTTTATGATGACTATGATCATGACTTATCACTTATAGCTTTTATCTACACCAGGACTGTCAAACTCGTGTCCGTGGGCTGGATGTGTCACATGCTGGCCATGCCCACACCCGGTTTAGCGAAGGGGAAAAAAGTTATGATACATCACATGACAATGGCCTGAGTTTGACACCCCTGATCTACACTGAGAGCTTATGCACCAAAGACAAATTCCTTGAGTGTCCAATCACACTTGGCCAATAAAGAATTCTATTCTATTTTATCTATTCTATTCTACAAAAGGGATAATACTACCATACTTCAAAAACTTATCAGAAACAACTAACAGACTATTGTAACATAGTATCACTGATAGCACACAAAGCAAATAAAGGTTCCAAGACATCTTAAGTAAACCAAAAGGCCCAGTAATCCAAGAAGAAGAAAAAGAAGTCAGCTACAGCATACAGTGTAAGTACTGTAATGGTCATTTTGTAGGAGGCAGAAAGAGGGCGAGCAGATTGCATTCAAATCAACTAGCAGTCAGAAAACACAATGACAGCTTCTCAATCACAAAACACATGACTCAACCACAATTTCAGGTGGAAAATGTTAGGGAATTCCTGGAAGCTTGGCATTTAGACAAATAAGCCACCAATAGACAGATAAAAAACCAAACCCATATTACACACAATTCAAAAGAGATAACAAAAAACTAAGAAGGGGGGGAAGACCAGAACACATCCCCTCCAGCAGCCAACACCTGGATAAGCAGGGATTAATACCAGAGAAACAATCAAATATAAAACAATACCCTAAAGAAGGAACTACTAAGGAGAAAACCACATCCCTGTCACCACTGACAGGACAAGCTATTGTATATAAATAGAGAAACCCCTGTTCACTCGCACTAATGATGTTACCTAGTTGGGTAATGAAGCATCTGCGAGAAAACAACCAAACTCGGAGAGCACCAAAAACTCCATACATAATATCTTGTGCATCTAAAAGTTGGAGAAGTTAAACTTATATTACATTATAAATGAAGCTTTCTTGTGTATTGATTTTTAAATAATAAATACTTAAATATCACCAGAATGAAAGGCAAGAGAGTTTAGATGCAATCTTATCCCCAGTTGCATGGGAGAAAGCAGTGCTGCCTTCAGGTTAACTGAGTTGTAAATAGACATCCATCACATCAGCCTTTCTTATGCCAGATTGATTAGGAAGGATCAGATTTGTAAACCTAACACGTCTGAAGGGCACTAGGTTAGGGAAATCAGTTCTACAGTAGTACTTTTATATTGTCCTTAATGATTAAAGACCTGGCCTTGCAAGTA
>JANHJO010002768.1:457032-467372 GCA_032468235.1 Pseudoxyrhopus heterurus
CGATTACTTTAATCGTATTATTATTATTTATAGTAAGATGAGATTTCTCTCTCTTCTCCCCTTCCCACATACCTGTGAATTGAGGGGGTTATAAATGGCATTTGAGGATAAAATTAGATGGTGATGAAAACAAACGAACAGAAAGTACAAATTATAGAATTTCATGATGACTGCTTGAAGATTAGCTTATTCCTAGCTGTATGTATGTGTGTTTGCACAATTTAATTCTTTTCACCTAAGTAGACCTTCTCTCCTCTTCCTTTTGTTCCCTTGGCTACTGACTGATCACCCTTCCAGTTTGTCTAGTTGTTCTACCTTTTCCCTTCCCTTCCCAACCCAGAGAAGCAACTATAGACAGTAAATATATGGACAAAATTCTGAGATCAGCAGCAAATCTAGGTTGTGAGAATAGGGAAGCAGAGCGATACACAGATGCTTTGTCTGCTTTTATAACTGTTTTTCTCTTGTTCCTTCTTGGTGGGTGGGGGGGTGATGGTCTTCCAATTGCATAAATATGGAAAAGAAATCTGATGATCAACATGCACAATATTTGAATATATTAAATATTACATATACCAAGCCATAGGCCATGCTTCTTTCGTGTTCTTGGGTTATATCAGCTACATAAGCAAATACAACTGAAAAAGTCACTGCAAAGACTCCAGAGACCGAAATAACTGCAAAGTACCACCTAAAATAAAGGATATCATAAGATTAGAAATAAGAAGAAACTGTTAAAAACATCTTAATTAATAACTCTGTAATGTCCAACATGCATGCATAATATTGTCACTATTATTATAATACATTAACATGGATTTCTAAATATGGTAGATCACATGCACAGAATTTGAATAGGAAATACTTTCCCTTTAAATAAATAAGAACTATGTAATTGTTATTCAAATCTAAGATTCTGAGCAGCTACCACAAATCTAACCATTGGTAATACATTTATCTTTGATAATGTTCACATAGTTTCAGCATTCTTTACTCCTTGGAATCTTTAAGAGAAAATTTCTTTTAACAAAGAAACAAATTAATAACATCAAGCTAGCTATCTGAAAGGGAAACTGACAGAAGGCGTAGTTACTTCCTATCCAAAGGTTCCCCTTTGATAAACTTATATCGAGATCAATCTTCAGGCAGAAATGATCTTCAAGACTAGCTACTATAAGAATGTCTGAAAGATGACAAAAATAGCCATGTCATTCTGCTACCATTTACTATTGTCCAAGAGCACAACAAACAGGAAGACCAAATTTTTGCACCATAGACAAATGCATTGATAAATGATCTGGCACTCTGCCAAAAGATTCAATCAATAGTCACACAAAGAAATCTCAACTTACTTTGAATGAGGTTAAATATAGGTAATCCTCACTTAACCACTAGTTCAGTGACTGTTCAAAGTTATGGCAGTGCTAAACAAATGGTAGGTTAGGGCCAGTTCTCGGAGTTCCAGCCATTGCAGTGCCCCCCATGATCAAATGATCAAAATTTGGGTGCTGAGCAGCCCACCCACACTCAAGACCTTAGGGGCACTTCAACTATCCGCTACTCACCTATCTCCTCCCATTTCTTCCCTTTTGGCTACCTGCACTCCACTGTAAAGCCCTGCTTCCCCTCTTCCACCTCCACTTCCAGCTGACTTTCACTGTCTTCTTCTTCCTGCTGTTGGCCTGGGATCCAGGCACTGGATGAGAGGACAGCCCTGGGATGCACATGGTGAGTGTGGCAGGGCTGCAGCGGCTCATCTACTGACGGGTGCTTGCCAGGCCAGGCTGGGGAGGAGAAAGCGGGTGGCGAGGTGTGGCGTTCCCTGTTTGCTAAGGAGGTAGGAGAGGCAGTGATGGTTGCCCAGGGAAGGTGGAGGGCACTGTTTGAAGTGGCAGCAGAGGCTGAGGGACAAGGGCTTCCTGGAGGTGCAGCATGTGATCTGCAACTCATATTGGAAGCACTCCAGGAGACTGAGCCTGCAGGCTTCAGCAAGGCCTAGAGGCAAGCCCAGTACCGACAGAGCCTACCCGCATGTCCTCTGCTTGCTCTCAGCCCAGCTTTCCTTCTACAAATTCAACAAGACTCATTCTCCACAGCCACTTTGCAGGGAGGAAGGCTTGATCAAGAGCAAGCAGAAGGGAGAAGAGATAAAGGGCAGGGGAGGGGATGAAGTGGAGGTGAGTATGACAGAGTAGGAGAAGCATGAGGATCTGATCTATTGACAAAATGGTCTTAGAAACTGGAACTATTGGAGCTGCCGTTGCTAAATGATGCAGTCATGTGATGTTCTGCTTAGTGATGGAAATTCCAACTCTCAATTAGAGTTATTAAACGTGGAGTGTCTGTACTAATCTCTCCATTTAATACACTAATGGGAGAGATGGTGTCCACCAAAGCAGAATATCTGCTAAATCCAAAAGAAATTTGGTGTATGTATTTTATATATGCACAAAACGAAGAATGGGATTTTGCTTGTGCAAAAACAGACAAAATATTGACAAGATTTTTGTCCACTAAATTCAAAGTCCGCTAGACTGGTGGTATATGTTATATCAAGGATTTAGTGTATATTAAAACAAACAAGTGACAAAGCTCGTTCTACAGGATTCACTTGACCAACATATAAAAAGCAAACCTTAGATACTAACCATGGACTGATCTTCATCAGTGGAATCGGAGCACAGGTAAAAAATACCGTTAGCAGCAGGAATGATTTTCGGCCCCAAACATCAGACAGAGCTCCAATCAGAGGAGCACTCAGAAAAGACAATAAACCCTGTGAATTAAACACAAATTTGTCCCACACAAAGAAATGGCACAAGAGGAATGTAATGGCCATTGACTTCCCCATTAAAAAACAAGTTCCAGCAAACTGCTTCCTGCCTTTCAGGCCAGTGTTGTGACAGCCTTCCCCAGTACTGTAAAGTAGGCTAATAAGCAATTCTTTCACTAAGATATAGATACAGTACCATAAGCATGAATAACCACCAAATGACCAGGAAAGAAATTCTATTTTAGTCTAGAGTACAAATTGTACATAACACATGGGCTTATGGCTTTACGGAGCTCTACAGTGCCCTTTCCTTTAACTACTGCATAGTATATTTCCATATATTTAGGCAGAACAAGGGGGAAAGTGAGATTTCCAGTTTGATGTAGTGGCTACAGCTTGAAACCAGAAGACTGTGAGCTCTGGTCTTTCCTTAAGCACAACAGCTGGCTGGACAGATTTGGGCCAGTCACTCTCTTTCAAACCAACCCACCTCATAAAGTTGCTGTTGTGGAGAAAAGAGGAAGCAGGAGCATTAGGAATTAAGATGCCTTGAGTTGATCAAATAAAAGGCAGGGGGGAAAATCAATAAATAAATAAATTGGGAGTCAGAAAAAGGAGGTGGTATATTGCCAAACACTCTAGGGCTGCCATATGTAATCTATATATGAGATCCTTTGGAATCCTGAATGGAACTTGTAATAGTCCCTATTGAACCACACAGTGATTACTTTACAAGATTATTGCCATAAGAACATAAACATTAATTCAATTTAACGTATGTGCATGCCTTTGCCTCTTATATTATTTCCTTTAAATATACCATACAGCATCAAAGACATAGAGAATGTTTCTGGAGCAGAAAGAACGTGACAGCTCGGGGGGGGGGGAATCTAGAAAAAAATGGAGGGAAAAGACTTTTCCATGAAAAATCAAAGGATTATGAAAGAAGGATTATCAAGCAGATATATCAGACAAGAAAGCTTTTTTGGCTTGTACCAGACATTAGGAGCATAAACAATGATAGTTGAAAAGTGTTCTTATTAGCATGGGAAAGCTTAGGTGTGGTTGAAGAAAGCTTGTTCCTGGATATGTATGGAAGAGTAGCAATCGGGAATGGGAAAAAACAGGTATTTTTAGGTACCAATCACTAGTCCTACCCCATGATCTGCTTGAACATGTTTTTACTTTTTTTATGAGCTAGGTTTAGTGACTTGATTGTCTTAAAGCATTTTTAAAATCTATGATTCTAACCATACCAACATGAAGTTTCAATAGTCATTCAGATCTTACCTTTACTCCTTGGATTAAGCCATTCATTAAAAACGTATGCTTTGGGAAGGTTTCATGCAAAACCTGTAAAATAATTATGCATATGACAAGTATGAAGAGACTGATGCAATGACATTTTTAAACCATGCAAATAAAGATCAGGTTTTAAGGAAATAAATCTCCCTTAGGCATCAAGTTTGTCCAATTACATGAAACTTTAGATTATTTATTATAAAAGTTGTGATTGTGTGCTCGTTAAGATTTCAAGAAATAAGTGCAAAGGAGAACTGACTCCTCCTCCTGCTCCAAGGAGAGTTGAATAAGAAAAGAAAATGTAAGCATAAATGTCTTTTTTATCTTGTGTTCTAAGGGATTACGAGTCACTTTGGATTCTTGTGTATTTAGGATACTGAAATACCAGAAATATTAGCAAGTTTCGATAGAAATCAGAACATTTTATTGTCTGAGATTTACATCTCAATGCCTAAATCCTTGAAATTTACACAATCCTTTTATATTGATTTGAAAGCTATTTAAAAAAATCAAATTAACTCTCTTTGACCTGAGGTTTACTGCTAAAGATATAATGGGTAGATCCATATACTTTTCAAAATAACAATACAGAAGTGGTTTGCCATGCCTTCTTCAATAATGTATTTATTTTCTTCTGATTTCCCAGGCTAATAGACAGTTCTGATATTTTCTGGTGGTCTCCCATCCTAGCATTACCGACTTTGCTTAATATTTTCCAAGATGCTCCAAGGCTGGCTAGATACTGCCATCCAGTTGGGTTCTACTCAAAAGTGATAAACATTATTCTATTGTGAGACAGGCATGCAGGAAAAACAGCAGGCAGAGCTGTTATTTTAGCTATATTCAAATGTAATTGTATTTATTATACTCCTTGAGCAGCAATTCACCCAATTAATAAAAACTAGTTTCTAATGGATTTTTTGAAATGTTTCCCATAAACAATTCAACTATAATCAGGAAAGTATTGTTCCCTCACTCATTATCAATACTAGTCAAAGCAAAATTCTATATGAATTTTTAATTGGGAACAGAATGTTTATTTGAGACAAATAATCTATAACTCTGCATATACTTCAGCCGACTTTAAACTGTTACACACACTCGCTTTAATAAAACACTTTGCTATTTACAGGGAGTGCACTACACCACAAGAATTCTAAAAACAAATGAATAGATGTTATGTATTGTTCTCCTTTATATTCTGTACAATTTTATGTAAAAAAAAACCACAACTCATTCAGTTGTACTCCTCTCCTAAACCATGTCTAGATTTAACTGAATAAATAATTTCAACAAAATTTGTTGCCAAAACCAGTGTTTCTTAAACTGTGGTCCTAGGAACTCTGGGGGTCCCCCCAAGACCATCGCAGAGGCCCACAAAATCAAAATTATGTGCTAGCATATGTTGAAAAATAATACAATATTACAATACAATAAAATAAATGTGAGAAGTGGTAATGGCAGCAAAAGCATCCATTTCGATTTTTAATACAATAAATACCCATAAATAACCCATACAAAGAAAAGCATTTTGGGTCTCCATAATTTTTAAAAGTGGAAAAGGGTCCCGAAGGGAAAAAAATTAAGAAACATTGCTTTAACACAAAAAGGAATTAGTAAATGAAGCATCCTTTCAAATTATTTTACAGCAAATCTGCAAAAACTTTAGTTTGGACATGTAACTGTAGCATAGCAACTAGGAATATGGAAATCCAATTTCATCTTTCTTGAACAGAATTTACTATCTGATTTAACTATATTTTGCTGCCAAAATAGCAAATTATACTTGACATTTATCAACCTGAATCTTAAAATTAAAATTGAGAAGAAAAAAATGTTTTCAAAAGACAGAAATGATAGATCTGAACTACTGTAATTCATTTTTAATTAAATCAGAAAACTATATCTAAAGTTGAATCATGGATTTTAAAAAATGTTATCACTTACCACTAATGTAGGTGCTGTTAGAAGTCCCCAAGCAAAAAATTCCAAAAATATGACAATGACAGCATGGTAGACACTAGGAGAACCTATCCCTTGAGGCTAAGAGGGAAAAATAGGATTGTTACTTGACTTACAGTAATAAAAACAGTAGCTAAAAAAAAATTAAAAGTCAGAAAACGAATGACACAGCCAAAAGTATAATTTAATGTTTATGTCTATGAGCAAAAAATGGATTCCATTTGTTCTTTCCTCCCCTTGAGAAATATTCCAACAATGCATTGCTTTTCTCTGCAGATAAATGTGACAAATTATGCCTTGGGTCAGACATATTTCTTCAGCCACTAAAAATGCTATAATTTAAATAAGGTGTGGAGGACATGAGCCAAAAGGGGGTGGTTCTCTCTCCATACCACTTCTTTGGACAAGATGATTATGTGGTGGTAGGACTAGCCTCCAAAACCCACTTCTGCAGAGGTATTTTGGCTCTTGAAAAGGAGCTAATTCAAGAGTCATAGCAGGAGGACTTTTAAGTGCCAGAATTAAGAACTTCTTTGTTCATCAGGACTTTTCAGAAGGAAAAAATAATCTGACCGGCAAACAGTTTGCTTCCATTAAAAAGCTTAAGAGACATTTCTTAAAAAGCTAGTTTGGAGGTTCACATCTGTCAAATCCAATGGTATCTTGGTACTCAACTGCTTCAATATTCGACAAATTTGGTACTTGACACATTTTGATGTGAAATGTTGTCCCCGCTATTTGTCGTTTGTTTAGTATTTGACGCACTGCGATGGCAAAAGGGGGACAGCCACACAGAACTGATAGGAAGTTGGATATGCCGGGAAGGTCACTGCAAAAGGAAGAAGGGGGAAGGCCACAGAGGGTGGACAAGAAGTTGGCCATGCTAGGAAAGTCGGTGATATAGGATAAGTGACAGACAGGAAGTTCTTCCGGCCAAAACAAATAAGTCTGTTATTTGTTTGGCACTCATTGTTTTTAGTATAGTGACTTTGCTTGGCACTCTTTGTCGCGCCACCTGGAACCAATTAATGAGTATCGAGGTACCACCATATTGAAAAATGCAGGTAAGGGAAAATAACATATTTGACATTTGTAGGCGACCTCAACATCAAGCACCTTTCAAGCACTGATTCCTAAATCAAAAGTTTTCTTCCTGATTTATTTAAATGATAATTTATGATGCAAGCAACGAAACAGTGAATGATAAAAAGAGAAAACACATGAATCTAAACTCAATATTCCTTGTGGATGTAATACTAAATCATGGTCAGAGTGAATACAGCTTAGGCTGAATGTTAATGCTACAAAACCTTTTATGCAACAATGCAGAGTAAATGTTTTTTACATTCACAATGAGCAATTATTTGGAATCTTGTGTAATGACTTTACTATATCTTTTGAAGTTCCCTTATAGCAGGGGTGTCAATCTGGCAACCTGCGGGCTGGATGCGTCACACGTAGGCCACGCCCACCCCAGCTCCTCAAATGGGAACAACATAGCAAAATGTCATGTGAGGGCAACGTGATGCGGTGAGTTTGACACCCGTGCCTTATAGTAACATTATTATCTCAGGAAAGTTACATTATAGAGAAAATTACATATGCTACAATACTGTCACAATATTTTGATAAAATGAATGCATAGGTAGATAAAGTCAGAAATTAAATTATTGTGCTACTGCCCACTGCATCTAAGAACCATAGTTTCAGATACACATTCTTTAACAGTACTATACTCTTCTAAAACCTCTCTGTATGACAACATATTAAACTGCAATATAGAATTGACAGAAAACATTTAATGTTGAAGATAAAGTGCTTTTTATTGAGAAATGTTTCTGAAAGTACCAGAGTAAAAAATGCAGCACCTGTCTGTCATCCATAAAACAGTCACACAGTTTTCCAGGGTTACCTGGTTATTGAAGAAATTTATTTTTGCAGCCCTAAAGTTCAGAAAATAGATGTGGCTGCTTAATAGGCAGCAGAAAGATGCTGCAAAACCTCTTCTAAACTGAATGTGAAGAACCATACATAAGTAGTCCTAGACTTACAGCCACAACTGAGATCAGTATTTCCATTGTTAACCAAGACAATTGAGTCACACTTAATTTTATGACCTTTACCTTTAAGTGAGTCATGTGGTTTTTAAGCGAGTCCAGCTTTCCCCCACTGACTCTGCTTGCCAGAAGCCAGCTGACAAGGTCACAAATGGTGATTATATGACCTCAGGATGCTGCAACCACTGTAAACACATGCTAGATGCCAAGCAACCAAAGTTTGACCATGTGACTGTGGGGATGCTGTGTTGGTTGAGAATGCCAGGACTGGTTGTTAAGTCACATTTTTCAGTGCTATTGAAAGTTTGAACAGTCATTAAATGAATGGTTGTAAGTTAAGGTCTATATGTAGTTCTCTTATAAACATTAACTGCAATGGGACTCCAATTTCTTATAAAGTAGAAAAAAAGTAGAAATTACAGGTGGAACCTCAGGTAATCCGTTCTGAGAATTCGGTCGTCACCCGATTTGGTCTTCACTGGAAGCGCATGGGGGGGGGGGAAATGGTGTGGAAGGGGAAAGCGGTGCAGCTGTTTGGTCACCACTGGAGCACCCGTTCACGACCAGGGGTAAGAAATTTTGTTTGTCCCCCGATTTGGTCGTGAACGGAAGCGTTCGCGACCAGAGGTTCTACTGTATGTTTGGAAGAGATAGCGGTAAGAGAAAATCAGGCCACCAAAGAACCCGGTGGCTGGATGCCATCAAAGCTGACATCAGCCAGAGCATAGAACAACTCAAAGTTGTTGTTCAAGGTCGGAAGATGTGGAGAGACCTGTTCATAGATTCACCAAGTCAGAAACAATTGAATGGATATCATCATCATCATCATCATCATCATCATCCTGAACTGTTCTGCATCAGGGTTCCAAAAAGCAGTAAAAGAACAGCTTGTTTAGATTTCCTACTATGGGAAAAAAGAGTTCCATAAACTCTTTTTTCCCATAGTAGGAAATACAAAGATCTAGCTGTCAGCATTGAAATGTTTTGCTGAAGGAATCTTAGCACTACTTTTACCTGTAATTGCAGAAAGATTTTTGTATGACAATAAATACCAACAGAGTTTAACAATAGGGTGTTGGTGGTAGACCTAGTTTTTTAAATGAACAGAGTCTTTGCCTTCCCTACAACATAGAAACAATGTTGCCCAATCCCTTGCTTGTTTTGGCTCATAACAAGCAACTGTTTATGTTTGTTTATGTTTATTAACATTTATATACCGCCTGGAGCTTCAACCATCCAATAAATGGTCCAATAGCAAAGATTCTTTTGCTGCCTTTTGCCAGGCAGAAAGGGATAGGGACTTACATTTATTCCTGCGATCCTGCTTTATTTTAAAGCTGCAGCATGAGATTAGAGACAACAACCTGCCTCATGGGAGGCCTTAGAAATAACATATTTATGGGCTTGTTACTATGGCCACTGAGAATTTGTTGAAACCTATGTACTGTACACGTTAGATCTGGCAAAGAAAACACGCTGCAGGTAACCATCAACTAGAGATCTATATTTGGTGGGTCTCAGGAGATGTGCCTCCTTTGCAGTGGTATCCACCTGGAGGAACATTTTTCTCACCAAAATTAAATTAGCTCCATCCCTTTTGACATTCCAAAAGGCCCTCAAGACCTGATTATGTTATTAGGCCTGGGGCTCCCAGGGAGACAGAGATATGTTTAGATGGCTCCATTGTTGACATGGTTATTTCTAATCTCTCTCTTCACCTATTTATTGTACTATTTATTTCTTACTGTAGACAAGGGATGTCAAACTCAAGGGCCACGGGCTGGATTCGGCCCATGGGGCCGGCCTGTAAATATTATAATACTGGCCTGCAGTGTCTCTGCCGGCCAAAATGGGGGAGGAGTCCTGCAGCCTGTTTTTGGCCTCCCCGGCCTCCTGCAGCACTCTTCCGGCCAAAAACGGGTCACGCAGACGCCCCGCAAGGCCTCCGTGCGGCCTGTTTTTGGCTGGCAGAGTGCTGCCGGAGGCGTCCGTCCTGTCTCCCCCCCTGCTTTTGGTGAAATGGGTGGCTATACAAAATTATAATTTGTTTGAGTATACATAACATCTAATCAAAATATTTTATGTGCAATTTGATAAATTAATAAATAAGTATGCAACAATGACTGTTACATCCCACTTCCTCTTTTCTCATCTTCTATATATATAAAAATGTGTGTGTGTGTGTGTGTATGTTCCAGCATAACTCTGGAACGCCTCGAGCAATTTCAACCAAACTTGGTACACAG
>JANHJO010002768.1:469277-482921 GCA_032468235.1 Pseudoxyrhopus heterurus
TCCTTCCATGTGAGTTTCAACTTAAAAAGTATTTTAAAATATCTCCCAAGGGGAGGGGTAGGTTTCACCTTCCAACAACAGTAAGGCATTTAATCACATAAAACAATCCCCCTGGCATGTCTGAATTACAGGGTTTTTTTGTAATAAAGCCTACATCCTTTTGCAAGTCGCTCAAAAATTGTTTTTTTTTTAAATCTGATTTTTTTCATAGCCAACTGAAACCAGATACTTCATGTAAAGTCTGCAGTTTTAAATTAAACTTAAGTTAGCTAAGAGGAAACCAAGTTACTTTGCTGGGTCATAGCAACAGCTAGAGATTAATTGAAAATGAATTTGAAGCATTATTTCAGACAGCATAGTTATAATTGCACTCTAATAAGGTTTTGCTTAATTCAACTCTTCATCAAACTCTGGCCACACAAAGTATGGGCCACGGAAAGTTGACTGAATCCACATTGAGATAATTGCTGATGTATGCACCATAGAGCAAATAGCTTACTATCTTAAGTTGGAAGATTTTGGTAGTGGCCACTATTGCAGGTAGAAAATCAAAGTAAGGCATTTTTCATAAATTCTAATTTGAGTGAAGTCCATAAGCATATTGTGGTTTCTTTATGGAAATCGGACTAAATGTATGGCACTTCACAGAATCTTGTGGTCACATGAATGTGTTTTGCAACAGTTGTGCTGAAAACTGACATTTACTTCCAGTTTTCAGCAAAACCAGCCCATAGCAAACCATTGGTTGATTTAGCAACCACAACATTTTCTTAATGAGAGCTGCAAAAAGGGTAAGACCAGGCTGGTCACATCGGTAACCAATTTATGATTTTCGTTAGCGTAGTGGATGCTAGCCTTGCTGGTAACTTTTGGAACTTTGAATGTATAGTAGGCAATGCCCCCTTATAACAAGTAACAAGGCATTATAATGACTGGTACCTTCAAAAATGAATTCAACGACTTGTTTAGTAAGGAACCATTTCAATTATTAGCCTAAAACTATACATCTCAAGATTTGATATTGATATACATGATAGAACAATGAAATAATTGGCTATTATTTAGTTTTGTTCTCCATATTGACATAATGGCTTCATGTTAATTAGAAACCATACCTATATTCATATTGTTATAAAACTGAATGCACTCTTGATTAATCAGTTGTACACTATAGTTTGCATATTCATTTCCAAGACTGATTTCAGATACAATAACACAGTTTTATAAATATATGAATTAGCAAATAATTATGTGAACCCAAGCAAGGCAATGTCATTTGTTACTAGTGGCTTGTTTTGATCAGTTTGTAAATAATGGCTTGACTGTTGTAGATTGTAGAATTTATAGAATGGATTGAGCTTGATCTAATAAGGCAGTGATTGTATACTGAGGACATCTGAAATTGGCTGCTATGGGACAGCATCAGACTTTTACATATGAAGGGCATGTACTTAATTATCGGTTTATACTCCATACTACCAATATGGTGAGTCTGATATTTCTTGGTACCAGGTATCTATACACAAAAAAGTAAAACAACTTAATGATGAAGTTACTTCTTACACAAAGGCTACATCAATATTGGTATGGAATGCCAAAGAAAATAGTGATGCTCCTATAGAAATGTAATTTTTTTTTACATTTACATTTCTCGTTTTTGTTAATATACAAGGTGATCATTCCTAATACTATGCCCCCTTCCTCCCATTTTCCCCCAAAAAAACCCTTAGAGGAGTAGGACTGAGAATGACTGGCCCAAAGTCACCCAGGCTTTCATGCCTGTAGTGCAGTGTTGGCAAACCTATGGCACGCGTGCCAGAGGTGGCACGCAGAGCCCTCTCTGATGGCATGTGTGCCGTCGCCAGGTTACTTCTGGGTCTTCATTTGGGCCTACCCACCTGCCCCTGCGCCATTCTTACCTGTATTTCCTCGGTGTTGAAGCACAGCTGATCGGCGCAGCAGCGCAGATTGCCGCACCTCAGCTGTTTGCCTTTGAAGTTGAAGACGTGCGTGCAGCAAATCGCGCGCGAAGTAAACTGGTTTGGGCACTTGGTGCCAAAACATTTCGCCATCACTGCTGTAATGGGAGCAGAATTCACGGTCTCCAGATTTCTGGTGTCTTAACCAGTTATAATTATTGTGGAGACAGAACACAAATAATTTAAACAGCTTACTGAAACAAAGTCTGCATTGTTCTTTTAAGACCATTGTCCTCCCACAGCTCATTAGGCATTAATATTTGGAATTTGTTCTTAACTAAGATATTTTTCTTTGTAGTTTGAGAAACTTATTTTTTCAGTTTTCAGATAACATTAAAAAAAAACCCCACTAATCATAGATTTGGTTAATCCTAAGAAAAACTGACTTATACATCCCTCAAAATTGCATACAGTAGCATTTTTCTAGTCTGTTATATATAATTGGAGTTTTATCTGCCATTGGAATACATTTTACAATTCTTTGCCATTATAAACATTTCTTTTTTAACAGCACTGTTTGAATAATAAATTATTTCTACCACTAACAATTACTAGTGGAGCTACAGTATTATAAGAGTTATTTCATTTGTAAATTTGTACATCATTTGCTTTAAACAGCAATTGTGCTACACTTCACTTTTTCTACATTGGATTAAAAAAAAACCCTTACATATGCTAGCAGAATGGTACTTTTTACTCTCACTCTCTTTTAGTTGACCTCTGACCTTTGGCTGACCGCAAAATCCACTTTGGAACTTAGAACTTCTTAAGTTCCAAAGGCTTTTAAAGATGCAGCTGGGCCTATGGATAAGGAAAGTGAATCTACCTTCCATTCCATTCCATTAGCAGAAATTGCTTCTATTGACAGAAGTATAGTGTAGACTTGTTGTCTACCCATACACACACACACACACACAATTATCAATTAAACTCTCAGGGACCGCATGTAGTTCTTAGGAGTAACTATACATGTACAAACATTTATCTTACTACATACCAGGCTCCTTGCCTGATTTTTAATATATATTTTTTTGGATTTAAAATACTGGAATCATTTTGTGAAGGAGTAAGCCTCTCAATCTTTCTTCCATTATCGTTACATAAAACAATCATGACATATTGTGAATGCATAATCCCAAGTATAACTAATGCAAAAGGGTTACGAACCTCTGCTTTAATTCACTGTCATTTATAAACTACCCTTCTAGTGTAACCAAGTTCCAGGAAAAAAATCTAAAATTCCTAGTCTTGTATCACGCAACTATGTTTTCTATGAGTTTTACGTTTCAGAAGAACCGTAGTTATTGAAAGATGCATAGGGGCCAGAAGGAGATGCAGGGCAGACGTTATTTTATTGTGGTATTTATTTTATAAGCATTTAAGACAGACTGGCCTACAATGTGTTAAAAATAAAGAGTTCCACCTAACAATGCAGCTCAGCTGTTCCAGGCGTCTGCATGGAGGATCCCAAAGTGCCAGTATGACTTCCACGATTACAATCATAATTTCTGAGCAGCAATTTCCATGAGGAGTTCAATGATGTACTACCATTATTCAAGCAAATGTACACAAACTGCTTTCACAGAGCCTATCGCTGTCTTATGTTCTCTGAACATATTTAAATATTTCAATGTTCCAAAATAATCTGGGTATGATCTCTACTGGTGTGACTACAGCCCTTTGAGTTCATAAAGATTTGCCACACTGCCAACGAAGCTCTTCTGCATCAAAAACAATTATCTGGACCCAAGCATAAAAGTAATTTCAAGTTTTATATTCAATGAAGAGCAGAGAGAGTTCCATTGGGCTTTATGGCCATTTCCGCTTACACACCTGAACAATTCATGCCTAATATTTATTGCACAGTAACATTCTTCATTTCTTGGTTAATACAATTATCATGTATTCTAACAATGGGATTTCAAGACTGGACAGAGCCACTTTAGTTAAATAAGTTTTCCAGATTTTTTTTAAAGCTCTATATTATAGTACATTATATACACATGAATATACTACCGTGGCTCCAAAAGGAACTATAATACTTTTAAAGAGTTATATGGCTACTTTTAAAAATACATTTTAAAAATATTTTCAAATTAAGATAGTAAGCAATGAAATGTACTGTCCATAAATTGTAAGAATGTTCTTACCAAGTAAAGAAATTGTTCTCTGAACAAATAGACACATATTCATTATTGGTTATGGCAATGTACAATGACATTCATCTAACGTAGAACAAGTACCAGATACTGTAAGTTATGCTGCTTCTAATTGGTGAGGCTCTCATTTTAAAAACTGAGAATGGTACAGCAATATAATTTGTGGCATTCATACACATGAAGCTTCCAAATGAAAATATTAAATTCTTCCTCTTGGAGAATTCACCATGAATTATAAGACATTTACATCAGTACATTTTACAACATCAATTTCAGTGAATTAATTATTTTCTATATAAAATATTATAAATCTACAAACAATGATTCAGTGATACTTCATTGGTTTTGAACAGGAATACTTATCAGAAACATCATCATCAAACCTTCTTCCCAAAACAAAACGTATCTTCCCACCAGATATTATACTTTGATTCTATAGCTTTCCAGCCAGCCTGGTGAATTTGTTGGTTGGTAGGTTATAGAATCCAAACTCCCACACACCCAGAGGACATCAATATGGAAAAAGACTACTGTAGGACAAAATTTTGTATCTCTTTGATTTGAAGTGTGTGTGTGTGTGTGTGTATAGATCTGCATTCATATAAAATTAGAAAAGATGAAATAACTTGCAAAAACAGGTATGATTTAACAGATGCTGTCGTGCTATTGCAAGAAGAATGCATAGGACATTTCTGCAGCTGTCGAAAATAGTAAATCATTCTGATTTAACCTCAGAGTTCAAGTTGGAAGCACTTCTAGTTCCAGGTTCTAGAAGCAACCCATTCAAGTTTTGCTCTGGGCTTCCCTTCTTTTAGAGAAGTTTGTTTTGCAAATTTAACTATTAAACATCATTCTTCTGACACAGTATAAACTCTTTCAGTGCCTGATAATCCTCCAACAGTATTTAGAAGTCCTTTTTCCACAACATCGGCAAAATATTGCGACATGGAAAAGTCTGTTATGCTTTAATAGAATTTCCTGTTGGCTTTGGATCATAACTATATAAGAAAGTAGCAACTATTACCAGAACAGCTCCAAGAAAAAATACACTAAAGGTAAAAGAAAGAGAATAAATGTTTAGAATATGTATTTTGTACATTCATAAAATGGGTATTTTATATAATGACTCTTACATAATGATTCTGGATGACATACACAATAAAAAACGTATAAACAGATAAAATCAAGTGGTTAGAACGCAGTACTGCAGACTACTCTGCAGACTTGCCGATCAGCAGTTTGGCTGATCAAACCCCACCAGGCTCCAGGTTGACTCAGCCTTCCATCCTTCTGAGGTCGGTAAAATGAGAACCCAGATTGTTGGGGGCAATATGCTGATTCTGTAAACCGCTTAGAGAACTGTAAAGCACTGATAAGCAGTATATAAATCTAATGCTATTGCTATATTATATTGCTATTGCTATGTATCAGGACTTTTCCCCCCTTTGCTAAACCAGGTGTGGGTATGGCCAGCCTGTGACGCATCCAGCCCTCGGGCTGGGAGTTTGACAGCCCTGACCCAGCCAATCGGGTGGGAGACAGAAGCACTGGTACTGCGGGGCTGTATACAATTGGCAATGGGCCAATTGCAGAGGCTATGGGGGGGCAGCGTGCAATGCAAGATTTTTTTAAAAAAAAAACAGGCGAGTGTGTTGGGGGGGACCAGGAAGGGTAGGAGGGGCTTCTCTAGGAGGGTTCACAAAGACGGCTTGCCTCGCAACTCAGTCAGCTCCAACAAAAGAGGGGAGGAGAGGAGCAAGGCCGACACAGCTTCTGGCGTTGAGGGGGGGGTATAGGGGGTGCGGCACACAAATGGAAGTGGCACATGGTGGAGGAGAAACAGAATTGCCTGTCAGGCATCACACCTGAGTGGCAATGGCGGGGTGTACTGTAACTTTGAACAGTCATTAAGTGATTGGTCGTAAGTTGAAAACTATCTATAGTCTTATAGGTATAATTGGAGAAAAACATTTTATTTTTCCGTTTGAATGCAAATGCACCTAGATCTTTTACTTACTTACTTAATTTATTTATATATTCTGTTTTCAGGCAGTGAAAGAAATATATTAATCATAACACTAATAGAATCAAAATATTCAAATTAATTTATATTCAGCCATGCTTACTTAAAAAAGCTGCCTTATTCTGAAACAACTGATTTAGGCCAATATTTTGTAGACAAAAATGGGGCAACCCATACGTTGCATTTTTCTTTCAAGACATTTTCCAGATAACCATCTTGCCCCCATATTATACCATCAAAATCTGGCCACAAAATGCAGCTACTAAAATTTGTGGATGAAAATAGAAAGAAAAACATGCATATTAAAGCTCCTTCCTTACCATTATTTGAGTAAATCCACCCCATGAAGCTAAACTGATTTATGTTTGAGTTGACATGTGCAATATTGCTCCATAAAAGATAGTTCCTCTATTATGGTGCAAAATATTTAGTTTATAAACTCACGTATAAACATTTAAATTCAGTTTAAATTATACTTTATTTATATTTGTCCGAGGCATTTGTGTTTTTACAGACAAAGTTAAAAATACAACTTACCTTGTAGGGACAAAATCTTGAAGCCAGAAGTATGAAATTAATGTTGACAATATAATAGATAACGATGTTGCAAATCCTTTTAAAATATTGTCTGCATATTTTATAACAGCTGCTATAACAAGGCCGCCAAGTGCCTGACAAAACATTGAAAATGTAATAGTCACTTTATTAACCTTAATGGTTAATCAGATAAAGCTTGCTATGGATAGTTAGCAAAGAAATCCTAAAGGAAAAGAGATTATTTTTATGTTACATTATTCTACGAATAATGCTTTACATTATTCGTCTGTCTGCTTTAATTCTGAAAGCCATGATTTTTATTAAGTACTTTATTGCAGCTAGTCCTCACTTAATGACCCTAATTGAGATTGGGATCTCCATCACTCAGTAAAGCAGTTACTAATTGGGGGAAATCATGTCATTGCAACTGTGTTCTCCAGCTGGGACAAGATGACCTTTTGTTTGCCTCGTAACACTGCCTCATCCTTTGCAATGCTAGAGTGTCTTGTACACACTGACAGAAATACAATCATGCCATAACTTGGGGGTGGGAGCCGAGAGTGTGCTATGCAAACAACTTACTCTCTTGAAATCCTTTTATCTCCAATCTCTCTGCGGGGGGAGAAGCAAGCAATTTCTGTAGACAGTCTCCTTTGCTTGACTCTTTCCAATTGCCAGCACAATCACACTGCTCTCAATGTGTAGAAGGGCAAATCGCTTACTGTACTTTCTTGAAACCCTTCTCCAATCTCTCTGCTTTGTGGGGTGGGGTTTTTGCCTTCCACACCCCCAAGAGCAGAGAGATTGAAGAGAGATTTCAAAAGAGTAAGCTGTTTTCTCTTTTACACATCAGAAGCCATGCAATTGTGCTGGCAGTCTGAAAATACAGTCTTAAATGAGTCTTAAATACAATCGTAAATGGGCCACAAGCGTATTATTTTAGCACAATCATCACTTCAAATGGCTGCTGAACAAATAGTATGGTAAGTGCAGACCACCCAAAACGTTTAATCTGAAAAAGAATCTCCCAATTTCAGTATTTTAAATTAATTTAGTATGATTCTGGATGATTTATGCTAAAACATCTTACTAAAGTAATATATAATATTAAAATGTATAGTATTGTATCATAAAATAAAATTCAATTTTGCAAGTTTTAAAGTCTCCATCAGATCTAGTTTTTATACTCTCTTCTGCTTTTGGTTTAAAGTTGTTTCCATAGAGTGCATTTTATTATGTCTTAATTAACATCGAAAGTGTTAAACTGTTCTTATTCTTAAGCCCTACCCCTCTAACTAAATGAGGCAAAGTTAACCATTTCCTATCACTTCTATTTCTGTTTATCAAGAAACAGAAGTTCATTTTTCAAATAATTGGTATTCATAATTAGTGGTGAGGGACAGGAGACTTACTTTGGAAGCATTTATAATAAAACAATTCAATAAAAATTAATGTGCCTGAATAACAGGGACATTTTTTTTTATTCTTTCCACGCCAGTGGAATATTGGAACTCTGTCCTTTAAGATAAGCTTCCAAAAACTGAACACAACGTTCAATTTTGGTATGGTGGGAGAAACTAGCAAAAAAAAAAAAAAGACTGGGTTTGAAAATGGAGGAATACATTTCAGAAAAAAAATATATCTCAGGTATTTTAGGAGAGGCAGTTGGACAATTACTCAGAATGCTGTGGACAGCTCTATTGCAAGCCCTGCCTCTGGTCACATGACTTAGAATGGAACACATGCAGCTTGCTTTATGCTTCCCAATGCATATATACATACATATTAACACATGGAGACGATCATGAGAATAAGACATTACAGAGTCACACAACATATTACTTCATTGTACTAACTAAACAGACAGAACCTATAGCTGTGGTGGCGAACCTATGGCACACGTGCTGGAAGTGGCACACAGAGCCATCTCTCCCGGCATGCCAGCCATTGCCCGTTGCTCTTCAGGGTTCTGGTGCACTCATGCGTGCCGGCCAGCTGGTCTTCGCGTGTGCAGGAGCGCCAAAAACGGGAAGAGCTGGGAAGCTGAGCTTCTGGTGCATGCATGTGCGCCAGCCAGCTGGTCTTCATGTGTGCATGCACGCCAGAAACCAGAAAACCAGCTGGCCGGCACGTATTTGCATGCGTGAACCAGAAGCTCAGCTTCCCGTGTGCATGCGCGCTGGGCAGCTACATTCCAGTGTCCGGCGTGCCCCCGCACATGCTCCTGTTTTGGCACTTGGTGCCGAAAAGGTTTGCCAACACTGACCTATAGCCAGTACTGGTAAAGGGGCTGTAGAGTATTCTAGAAGCCAGACTGTGCATGCTCCCTTATTTAAGATACTTCCTGTATCCCATCATGTGACCTAGAAATTGTGGTTAAGGGGTTGAAAAAAAATCCCAAAGCCATGTCAGCATGCTTTCCCTTGCCTTGTTAAATGGAACAATTTTTAAAAAAGTATTAATTGAACAAAACAATGTGTAACTCACAATGGTAATTTTAGTATTGGTATAACACAAGCCCAATTGATAAAATGTAATATTGGATGTATTACCTGCAGAACTACAACTATCCAAGTAAGCTTGTTATAACCTTGAAAAAATCCATTCTTTGATACAAGTTCTCCATCATAAATGTATACGCCCATCAATCCAAATATACTACCAAAAAATCCTGAAAGTCAAGACAAATATTGAGCCATGGTGAGTTGGACAGAAAAGAAATTCTGATTGTTCTTTTATGCTACCCAGTAACAATTTGGATTATGTATTTCAATAATTCAGATGCAAGTAGAAACCTCTCCTAGTATCTTTAAATATTAGTTTATTATTTTGTGCTGTATATAAGAAAATATCAAAGAATGGTGATGACACCCTAACTTTTGATCCTAAAAGCTGATTTCAATGTAGCACCTCATAAATGCTATTTGCTTTCTACAATGAGTTGTAGGTCTCTGTTACGCATGTAAACAGCTAAACAGCTTCTATCAAGCATATGTGAGAAAGAGATACACTTAGGTTTTGAAAACTTATTTATTCAGACATGCCAATGATTACCTGCTGGATTTAGAACCTGCTTCTTTAACAAGTGTTACAATTTTAAAACTAGATTTTCTATTTTACTGCAATAGTTTCCATTTTTAAATGGCTATCTTAATTACTTTGGAAGCAGTTTTATGTACAGCTTATCACAGCAAACATATGCATAAACCACTATTAATTGCAGTTGCATCTGTTAACCACTGTGCGGCAGAAAAGGGCTTATAATTTTTAAATAAGTACTGTAGAATAGTGTAGTAATATTAACCTCCTCATTTTTAAGGCCTACTGGAGAACTCTTTGATTTCGCGTCTACATGAAATGAAATTTTTATAGAAACCAAGTTAACCCATCCCAAGTGAGTTAGGCTTTCTTTCTGGAAGTTCTATCAGCCTATCATATTATTACAGGTAGTCCTCAGTTTATTTATTTATTTATTTCTAAAACTTATAGGCCGCCCAACTCCCGAAGGACTCTGGGCAGCTTACAACATATAA
Organism: Pseudoxyrhopus heterurus; assembly: GCA_032468235.1. Lineage (NCBI taxonomy): Eukaryota > Metazoa > Chordata > Lepidosauria > Squamata > Pseudoxyrhopus > Pseudoxyrhopus heterurus. Next base: position 479,509 of record JANHJO010002768.1, read on the forward strand.
AAACAGTTAAAAACATTAAAAAGAGACCCTTAAAAAACCCTTATAAAGACCCTTGTCCTGTGACCACTGAAGTTACAACCAGTCCTTGAAAACCAGCTGTCCCAGGACCCCTGCAGTCATGTGATCGCGATATAGTCACTTGGCAGCTGACTTGCACTTCCGCTAGTTGCACTGTCCTGCAGTCACTTTGATTGTGATTTGCAACCTTCCCTGCCACAACTCCTCAAGCGAAATCAGTGAGGAACCCAGCAAGGAAAGGTCACAGGGAATCTCTCCCACCCTTGCACTTTCCTCCAGCCCCTTTAACAATTGTGCTGTACCTTTCCTACCACTCAAACACCTTCATGCACTCCCCGCTGAAACCTTGCTGAGCTTGCATTACTCTTCCCTGCCACTAGTGCACCTTGCACACTTGCCCCCAGTTGGCAGCAGCTGCTTCAAGCTGAGCTGCACTTGAGCCAAACTTCCTCACCATCGCACACCCTTCCTGAGCCTTGCTCTGCTGGCACTGCACCTCCACCCATGGACCATCCCTGAGCCTCACTGAGTTCATGCCATGCCTCATCAGTGAACCCCCTTGTTCCTTTTTCCATCCAGCAGCAGCCATTTACCTGCCTGCAGCCTGTTTGTGAGCCACCTGGGACTTTCAACTTCCTGCCGGCTTCCCCACTGACTTTGGTTGCTGGAAGCCAGCGGAAAGTTGTGAGAAGGAGCTTACTTAATGTCAATAAGGATTGAAAGGATTGCATCCCTAAGCAATGTGGTCACATTTTAGGACCGCATCACTTAGCGATAGGAATTCTGATCCCAACTGCTGTAGTAACTTGAGGACCACCTGTATAATATATCCAAAACATGAGGACTGCCTATATATTACAAACAATAGAGGTAGCCCTCAACTTATGATCATTTAATGATAGTTTAAAGCTATAATGGCTTCAGAAAAAGTGACATACAATTGAGGTCACATTTGGGAAATTGGCAACTGGCTCACTTTTATAATGGTCGCAATTCCTTGCAGTCACTTCTTAGCAGGCTTCTGACAAGTGAAGTTAATTGGGGAACCTGGATTTGCTTAATAAATGTATGTGTGGTTCACCTAATGATCACATGATTCATCTAACTATCACAATAAAATTGGTAGTATAATTAGTTTTGATCACGTGATCACATCACTTAGCAACCAAAATTCCAGTTCCAATTGCGTTTGTCAGTCAAGGACTACCTATACTATTTTTTTTGGGAATTTTTTAAATTGCATCACTTCTGTTATTACATTTTATTGTTGCTGTTGTGGTGTGAGCCATATTAGAACTTTGAATTATGTATTAAAATAGCACTATATTATATATTTTAACAGGCAGGCAATTTAATAAAAATGGACACAGTTAATTTAAGACTTTCAACTGCAATTTAAAGACATTCAACTGCAATTTTAAATTACTTTACAACTTATGCGGAGCTATGGGAGGTACTTTTTTTAATAGGCACTCTTTGGATCACAGTACTTTTTACATAGGCATACAGAATATAAAATGCAGGTGCAATAATAGTGCTTATGCCTTTTCTTTTTAAAAACAGCAGTCTATATTCCTAAATCCACCTACTGGAAGAAAATATTCATTTGTTTTCATCTTTAGTTAAACATTCTGCTATGATTTTTTTTCATCCTAGACGACTATTCAAACAGAAAAATGTCTTTAAATTAAAGCATCCTTAAATACACATTTGTACATACAAATATTTCCATTTTTGGGGTTCTTAAAAAGAAGGGTGCAGCTAGGGTGGGCAGGTGACAAAACATGCATCATGACACAAAAACTGACTTACATACTTGCATCAGATGACAGGACACAAGTACGTAAGGGTGGATTATGCATCATGACATCACCACATGCATGTAATTTTGATGGGATCTTGGCTTGTTCAGATGCCTGTGATAATGGCTATAGAAAGATGGCAACATTTAGTTTAATTTAATTGGTTCTCATGTAACACATAAGCTACAACTGTTTGAAGTGAGACATACAATACTTTTTCTTTGATAGCAAAACCCCCACCATACCAAATTCATAAAAATATATTCGAAGTTTCCAAAGGGAGTTGTCATTTAGCAAGAATGAGACAACTTTTTTTAAAAAAAAATTACATTCTTTGTATCACGGTAATAATTGCACTATAATTTGGATGCTAGCCATTGCCTTTATCACCCATTAAACATTAGCAGTAATCAAACAGAAACTGACCCCGGTAATAAATATTTGTAACAGGATATAAGTAATAGGGTTCCTTTTAGAAAAGTTAATACCAAACAGAGTGTAGCCTTTATAACCATTTCTCTAAACTTAACAGGTTGAACTACTCTTAATGATAGTCGGATGCATATCTGAATCTCTCGTTTAGATTTTTTTTTAAGACTTACCAAGCTGAATATTTCTAATCCATACTGATTGTTTTGTTTCTTTCAAAATTTTTTCAAAATATACTCCAGCAAATCCACTAGAAAAGCAGGCTATAAGTACTGCTACCAAGCCCACAAGCTGTGATCCTGCTGAAAGGTCTTTAGCTGTTGTTGTCTGCAAATCTGATGGCCACTAAAGGAAATACAGTAATATATTAAAATATATTTAAATTACCGAATAAAATTAACAAGAAAGAAGTGGGGAAAAAATCCAGTAACACACCGGTAACATTTCATATAATGGTCTCCTTTACAACCAGTTCACATACAAATTTCACAGATTCAGTTAAATCAGATTCAGCAGTTGACGGCTATTCATTCAAGCCTGTGATTAATCTATGCAAGTCACTAGTCACCACATACTGAAAGAAACTGTACTGACAAAAGAAATCCGTTGAGTTTTGAATATAAAACCAAGCTGAAGCAATTACTCTTCTTAGGTCAATTCAAAATAATATGTAATGGGATTTTAAGAACTACCAATCTGCTTTCCAATCTTATTCCGCTAGTGGCTACAATAAATTTTTATGTCATTCACAGACTTACTAAATCAACATTTGATTACTAGATCTAAGGTAATACTAGGTATAGAGGAAGTAATTCTCTTCGCACTTCAAGTATAGCTGGAAGAACATTAACAAACAAACTTAACATGTAAAGTCCTACAGCTTGGGAGAAGAAAATTAAAGGCACAAGAACAGGATTGGGAAAGGTGACTTGGCACTAGTATAGGTGAACAAGATCCGGTTATTCAAGCTGAACATGAGCCAATAGCATGATGCAACTGCTAAAAAAGCAAATACTACTTATTTATTTTATTTTTATTTTATTTATTTAATAATATTTATATACCGCCCCCTCCCGAAGAACTCGGGGCGGTGAGGTTTAGGGGTTTACTAATATAAGATTGAGTCTAGATCATGGAAAATAATTATTTCATTTTACGCTTATA
>JANHJO010002768.1:523167-533708 GCA_032468235.1 Pseudoxyrhopus heterurus
ATGCCAGGTTAAGTACAGGGCCTGCGCAGAGGCTCAGGGAGGGCAAAAAATGGGCCTCCTGGAGGCTCCAGAAGGCCAGAAATGGGCTAGTTTCTGGCCTCCAGAGGGCCTCCAGAGCCCAGGGAGGCTGCTTTCGTCCTCCCAGAGGCTCAAGGAAAGCCTCCAGAGCCCGGGAAGGTGAAAACGCCCCCCCCTGCCATGGTGCAGGAGGCCGACTAGGCCACGCCCACCATGGCTACACCCTGAAATTTTTGAAGCCCACCCGTCTATGACCCAATGTCAAAGTTATGAAGAACACCCATCTCTGTGGTCAGGTGACCACATTTTGGGTGGTTGGCAACCAGCTCATCTTTGTGGACATTTGCAGGATCCAGTGGATCACATGACCACGATTTTCAATGTTTGTTACTGGTTTCTGGGGTTTTCCTTGGGTTTCCAGCAAAAAAACCCCATCGGGTAAAATGGATTTTCTTAACAACCATTGTGTTCACTCAATGACCATACTGTTTGCTTAATGATCACTGTAGAAAATGCCATAAAATAGAGTCCAATCACTTGGTGACCCACTTAACAACCGCAATGACTTATAAGTCATAAGTCGAGGACTACCTATATGTAATGTTTTACCTGTTCAGATTGGCTGCTGCCTCCATCTGATCCAACTTGTTCATTCTGAAGAAAATAATAATTCCTTCAGAAAGTTGTTAAAACAATATGCCGTCCTAAAACATTTTAGATATCTTTAACATTTGTTCCATAAGAATCTCTATTTTAAACTATTTTCACTATGTTTTTTTAAACCTAAGAACAGAGGTGATTATGGAGTTTTTCTATACAATCTATAGAACATTAACATATAATATATGGTTACTCTCTTAGTAGGGTTTATTTGCTTCTCCAAGTCTCAAAACATTCTATATACATATACCTCGTATATACTAGTTCTGTTTGCACACAAACTTGAATTCTCCTGCTGCATAGATTTTAAAGCAATAGTAGGAAGTAGTTTCAAACAAACAAAGGTTTCCCACAGCACTGAATAAAAGCAACAACCCATAACTACTGCCTTCTATAGGGTGTCATTAATACTGGTAGTTTCTATTTAGCAAAGAAAAGTCTAGTTTCATTACTTCCTGTTCAGTAGAGCTAGAGAGTTCATGATTAATTGCTCCTTAATTTATCATCTGTCTCCTTTCCTTTCTTTTCTTGCCAAAAGAGTGCTACTTTGGTGTAAAAGAGGGGGGGAAATGGGAATTATAGCTAGTACATTAAACTCTATCCATCTGGAAGATATGCTTGACTAATTCAGATATATTCACACAAAAAAGTCACCTTAACATCACTACAAACATGCATAAAATTTTAACCAATCTCCTAGATAGTTATTGGATATGTAGGTAAGTTCTACAAAGAATCAGAATTCGGGTAGCAATCTTTTATTTTAACAGCATTTTAAATTTAAAACCTTTATTGTTTTATAATGTATTTTAATCAACGTCTATAAGTCTCTTAGATTCGCCTTGGGTGAGATGGGAAGCATATAAGTTTAATTAGTAAATAAATACTTTGTCAAAACTGCTGTACAGCATTATTATCAGATTAGTTTTATCCATGTCTAGTAGTGATATGTCTGCATGGCTGTGTTGGCAAGCAGAATTTAGACCTCTAAGATTTAATCAGCGTGAGACTGAACTGAAACATGCTGTTTACATAATGTTGCTCATGCAACAGTTATTATTTGCCAATTATTCTCCCATCTGGGGGGGGGGAAGGTGGCAATTTCTTTTATCTTATGCTAGCAGTTCAATCTCCTTTCATTCAGAAGGAACATCAAGTTTTTCTTTCTTTTGCACAAGGACCCCTTGACCTAGGTGAAAGTAAAATCTCTCTCAGGATGGACTGCATGTGGATAGTTGGGTTTTTCCTTGACAACCATCCAAAAGTGCTTCATTTTGTCCAATCCTGTTTAGCTTTTTCAAGTTTATTAGGGTGCTACTAACCCACGGTGACCTCTATCTGCCAGCAATTAGGTGCAGATTCTCCCCACTGTGAGGGATATTTGATTTCTTAATATTCTGCCCCCCCAAAATTGCAAGCATATCCAAAGGAGTATTTATTTATTTAGAGCAGTGTGGTGGCCTAGTGGTGAAGACGCTTGCCTCCCATTTGGAAGGTTGAGAGTTCAATTCTAGGTAAGAGCAGATGTTTCTCTCCTAGGGCACAAAGAAAAAATATCTGCTCTGAACTCTACATAGGTTGTTATGCTTTCAAAACTTGTTTTTCTTTTCATTTGTTTTAAAAGCTGCTTTAAAAACAATAAATATATAGCCATCACTTTTTTTTTTCTCACGATAAACTATGAGAAAATACAACTTTACTTTTGTAAATATCACTTTGGATGTGAAAATGCCACATCAAGTTGGACTATTCTTAAAGTAACTTGGATGGGACAGGGTCATTTCCAAGATTTGAGTTCACCACTCACAATGGATTTGGGTGACTTAGTTTCTGCTAGTGCTAGCTGCCTCTTGTCAGACTTTGTTCAGATGAGAGATTATTAAAGGATCCAGGTCTACCTTCTCGGATTTACAGTTGGGTAACAAAAAACTTTGAGAATAGTAAGAACAAAAATATATATTAATTGAGTATCTCTTGCAAACAAAATTAATATAAAACTGTAGCTGCTGACTCCCAAGTCATCTTCTAAAGAGCAAAGTTGATTTTTATAGGTCTGTTATATAATGGGTTAGATTTCCATTCAAAATTTATTGTTTGCTTGCTTGCATGTACATTGGCTTGCAAAGGGATCTCGTTAAAAAACAGTAAAGCAAACACTTGACATCTGGTAGGCAAAAGTGAGCACATGATACAAGACATTTTATTATCAATTACGACAATGCTATTGAGACAGCATGAAAAATAAATAGATTACCTGTGTATTAGGACATATACATCGACTCTGTAAAAATGCAAACAATTAGTTTCACCTTTGCTGTAAGAAATCAAACACTGTGTAATGTTTTATTATAAAATGTCTGTTCTTAAATGTTACTTTATGTTAATCTAATCTAGTGCCAATTTAGGGACTGGAATTAACCCAGGTTGAACAAGTTATTTCATCCTGCAGGAATTTAATAGGAAATAGAAGATAATAGTAGGACGACAATAATCCATCAACTGTTTTTCTCTAGTGCTAGCTTGATTGAACTAGAAACTATGAAAAAAACAACAACAAGAAACTACTCCTTCTATAGGAGGAAACCTTTAATTATAACTACAACAGACCTAAAATTGTACTTTGAGATCTGCAGTTGGCAGGCTGTTTCAGAAATTAAGTTTTATACACAGGATCTGCAATCTAATTTTTATGGCCTTCAGAATCTTTTTCTAAGATACATTCAGGAATACATTTACAGTATTGCAGACTTTCATGGTTTTATTAAAATAAAGGTTGGAAAAGACACTTTTCACCTCTTCTTTATTCATTGCACTTTTTTGCTTTTAATATCCAATTCCACCCTTAGAAATGAGCAAATCAGAGACTTGTGCTTTCTGGAAATGTCACTCCAAGCCTCGCAAAATCTAGACGTCAATGCAGCCCCCATAAACAAAAATGTTTTTCTACCTTTATTGATAAATGTATTGTTTATTGATAAAAAAATTTCTCAAAATGTTACACGGCCATGAGGAAAAAAATAATAAAATTAAAGAGCTGGCAAAAATATTATTTCTCTCAAAGGTGAGGAACCAAATAATGACAACTGCAGATAAAACTGCATTCAAAACAATTCACTGGTGCTTTAAAAAAAGAGGAAAAAAATTGAGGGGACTAATCAGAACTTTAGTGAGGAATTAACACTGCACAGCTGTAAAAGTTTTTTAGAGAAAGCTTGAAGCTTGATTCTTTTGTCAATACATTCAAATAAAACGCTTGAATTTCCACATACAATGAAATCTTCTCTCAGGGACTAATTGCAGGGAGTGGGTGTCCATTATTTCTGATTGTCTATTAAATTGGAAAGAATGTCACTTGCAGTAACATTATTATGTACCCAATCCAGATTATATTACTGGCACCAATCTTGTCATTTGGGTAATGACATCATTATACAAATGACATAAAATGATGTAAATACAATGGTAACCAAATCTGTTGCACCCAGTTCCCCTAAATTGAAGAGTAGCATCAAAAAAAATAAACTGTAGCCTCATGGTTAAGCCTCTTCCAATGCCAAATATACATTATCAAGTAAAATAAAAGATATTGTGGAGATATTCTTTATTTCTTTATGCAACAGTGTGGGGTTTTTTTCTACTTAAAAACCATGAAGAAACATTGGGAAAGCATGGAAGAATTACACAGGAAAGACAGAACTGTCCAGGATTCTAATAAAATTCTATGAATGAGTAGGAAAAAAAATCACAATAAAAGATTGCCCTGAAGGACCCAGAGTGAGCCCAAAGACAATTGAATAAATAGGCTGATCTTTGGAAAGAAGGATTAGAAACTGAAGCATAAAAATTCCTGTTTGTTCTCAAGTGGTACAGATAGTCCTTGATTTAGGACACAATTGGGACCAGAATTTCCATTGCTAAGAAAGGTGGTTTTTAAGTAAGTCACGTCCTATTTTACAAACTTTTTTTTTTGCTATGATTGTTAAGCAAATAGCTGCATTTGTTAAGTGAATCATGCAGTCACTCAGCAAATCTAGGTTCCCCATTGACTTTGCAACTGTCATAAATACATGCTGATTGTCAAGTGCCCAAATTTTGATCACATGATCATAGGAATGCTGCAACAGTCATAAGTGAGAGGACCAGTTGTAAGTCACTTTTTTCAGCGCTGTTATAACTTTGAACAGTCACTAAATGAAAGGACTACCTGTATAAAGTTAATGATTAAAATCTAGAAATACATTAACCAAATCATATGCATTTGCCATAAATGCCATAAATCCTATAAGGAGATAATAAATCACCTTCTTAGTGTAGGATTATATAAGATTGTGAAGAACTTCTTAAAAATAAAGCTGCAACTTTTTAAAATCTAAAATGTTTCTTTTATGAGTTCAGGTGTAGAGAAGCATATATTTATGTGCACTGAATGCAATCAAGGGCACTTCTAGATCACTTTCACTGCTTTTTGAATGCTACAATCTATATTTAACCATGGATTACAGAATATTTTAAGCCCAATATTATTATTTTTTCAAAATCTCTTTTTCAAAGTATCTGTATTTAATGTATAATGCCTAAACTAACAATACATGTGTGAATCCTGGATATATCTGTTAAAATGTATTGTTACCAAATTGAAAAGAGCATGCCCTGAATTACAACTTCAAAAACTTCAAATGTTGCAACCTGGTTTTATCTAACTATAAAAGACTTTTATCAAATGGGTGGGAATCACCACTGATAACAGAATTTGTAAGGGATCATCATCCTGTCAAAAGTAATGAAAAGGAAATCCTTACCTGTGGATGATTGTTTCTATCATCCGAAAAGGTTCTATCCTGTAAAAGGTCAATATAAATTATTTCAGCACAAATAAGGACATCTGAAAGAAAATAATCATACTCTCTGCCTGACAGAAAGAGGATACCTTCCACTAAAAAAAGAGTATATGGTATACATTTATATATGAGTTTGATCCTTTCCCTTTCTTTGACCTGATGGGAAGTGTGTTGATGCCCAGATAATACCATAATATCAGAATTGTAGGGAAGAGGGAACAACCATTCTCTGTTGGTTCATACAAAACTCCTTTTTTTGGCTTCCTGCTATGTCTATTCTATTTCAGTTTTTGGGGGGTCTGGAAAGTGTGGTTGTTGCTTTTATTAAATCTTTACTTTCTCTCCCACAACATTTCTCTGTCCAAGGGCAAAGAAGGAACAGCAAGGTATGTTCAGCAGCTGGACCTGGCAAACAATAGTCGTTGGAGCTTCTTCTACTTCCTTCTTTCCTCCCTCCCTCCTTCCCTCCCTCCCTTCCTTTCCAAGAACCTACACTCCAGAGTTGTGAATGGCAATCTGTTCTGTTAAGTAGTTTTAGCCACAGATAAATAGGTACTAATCTTAAGATGCAAAGAAGGTTCTCAAATGGAATAAATAGTGTTCTAGTTTCCCACCCCACAGTTCAGAAGATCTTCACTACATCAGCATATTAGAGAGGCAGAGGACTCATCCTCCACCCTCTCTAACCACTGTATAAACAGGCCCCATATTTTTTTTTTTAGTATTCCACATCCTTACAACCTAACCTTACAACAAAGGCAGCTCAACCTCATCTTTAGCTGTACCAGTTTTAAAGTAAAATTTACCTCTTCTCCCAAAACAATCTTGGCCATGGGCACAATCTAGCATGATTCACTGAGGGTATACGTTGCTGATACAGTTGAGGGACACTATTTGCCCAATTCCTGTTGGTCATTCTAGGCTATTCTGTTCGTTGGGAACCATTTTATTGCCGTTTTGGCCAGATTGTAGGAAATCCCGGATGTCTGGCAGAAGCAAAGGCTCAAACACTGACCAGTGCTTTCTGAAGGGCTTTTCAGATCTAATGTGGGCTCTTTATAAACATGGGTTTAATGCTCTTTTGAAAGAGTGCTAGACTTGCTTTCAATCATTGGTTTAGTGCTCTTCTGAAAGACCTCTATTTAAAGGTCTTAACTCTACCTTCTGCTCCGTAGAAGATAGATTTAGGCTACGAAGACCTAGGTTTTTCCAACAGGTTTTTGCTGGTTTTCCAGCACAGGGTCCAATATAGTTTTCCAGAGTTTTTCCAACAAGGGATTTCACGTAACCATACTTTCCACTGTTTAGTTTGGTTGGACAGCACCGTTTCCCTTTCCCTGCTATATTCCTCTTTAATGGCCATTCACAGGGTACTTCTGGGTGCTCCTCTCTACAAGGACTTGCTGTCTTGCTACCTGCTTCCGTTCTCTTGCATCACTAAGCAAGATCAAAGCTCTGCCAGAGCTTCACCAGAATTCAGAAATGAATCTCAAACCTGTATTCAGGAGTTACTGTAGTAACAAATAATCAAGGACAAGTGTGAATAGATAAATTGCTTTTATTGAAGACACCAGAATAGCTTTAACAACAAAGATCAGTTACAGCGGGTCTAAAAATCAAATTACATTTGTAACAAAGCCAGTGCTTAAATATCATGTCCCTTTTTTACACACCTATGTGGCAATTTCTCACTCTTAGATGTGTAAAACACCTACACATTGCTTCTGGCCCTGTCAACTTCAGCCCTCACATTATTACTCTGTTTTCCCTTTACTTTTTTCCCTGGGATCTGGAGATGGCTAGCTATTTCTCTCTTACTCTCACGCTGGATGGGCTAACTTTTCCTCCCTCTGTTTCCATCTATTTATCAAGTGGAGCAGACAAAATTTCCCCACCTTAAGGGACATCTATTATTATTATTAATTTATTTATTACATTTATCTGCGCTTCCTTCCTCTTGCCTGGGGTACTTCCTGGCAAACATTGGAGAAGTTCTCAGTAACTTTGTCATCATTTCTCCCTCAACCAGAACTGCCCCCCCACTAAATCTTTGGAGTGGTAGTTTCTGTATTCCTCTTATTACTGATACAATTGCTTCCCTCCTTTTCCCAAGTCAGTTTCCTTTACAGAGAAAGAATGGAGCTGAAGTGCGCAAAGAGCAAAAGGGGTATTTTTGACCCAGGAAGGAATGGCAAAAGACCAGATGCGCTTGTAGTGTAGATGGAAGCTGCACACACAAGTAAATGAGGCTGATCTATGTAAGTACCGCAAACAGTCCAATAAACTTGGCATACAGCTTCTTAGACAGTTGCATTGAAGACTAGAACCTAGTAGAAAGCCAGGTATATCCTACAGCAATAGAATGGTCTTCCTTTTGGTGATGGGTAGCAGAGCATTTGCAGGAAGTTGATCCTTGAAGAGTCACAGCATACCTTGCAGTTTATGGTAAAAATGGAATGAGTGGAAGTCAAGAAGTATCAAGCAGCAGGTGCAAGCAGTATCATAAACAGCTTGAAATTGAGACATTTGAGTAGAGGCATGAATTAATTGAACCACAGCTAAACCTCAGGCCAGGTTTTGAGTTGGTCATTTATGTAGCAAAGAAAGTGTTGTTCTGTATGATATTTATTCTTTCCATTCCTCCGTCAGATGGTGGATGATGAACAGAAGACAGGTGGAACATTAATTCAATTGTGGATACAATGCCATTAAAAATGTTCTGTGAATTGAGCGGCCTCTGTCCAAAATAAAATGATAAGTCAATCTGTGGTTCTCAGGAATGTATGGAAGGCCACAAAAGGGGATGAAAAAAGCCATTTTAGAGAAAAGGTCCAGTAGTACTAGAATGGCATCCAAGCAAACAACACATGGTAGTGAGTAATAAAGTCCAAGCAAACTGTGTTCGTTAATCCTTGTAGTTATGGGGAGAGTGCAGCAGTTCTGCTGTCTAGGTAGTATGAAGTGATAAAAATGTCAACTTTCACGTAAATTGAGGCCACTAGAAACCAGGGAATAAGAAGTGAAATCCAGAGGAATTCCAGATGAGAGGAATTGGGTTATGATCTCTAATAGTTAACAGAGCTCAGGATGTTGATATTTTGGAAGGGAGAGTTGAGGATCTGAGAAGGATATTGCCATGTAAAGTGGTCAATTGTGAGCACTGTACAACCCAACTCCAGGGCTTCAACATCTAAAGTGTCCAATTAGTTGACAGAGAAGGATAGAACAAGAGATAACAGTAGTGACCTATCCATTCTCTGCCGCAGTTCCTCAGGCCTCCCATCAATCCCCAAGCATAGTTGGGTTAATATAGACAAAGTCTTTGTAATCCTATCTTTTACCTGATTGTACTGCTTCCAATTAGCCGTTTAAGCCTCTTTTATTCCAACTGGCAATCTGAACTGCTAACTGGAGATCAGCAACATACTTTCACATGGAATGGTTTCCTTGTTGGAGAAGAGGGGTTACCCATTTTGATTCACCTTCCAATTATAAATCCTGAGAGCAATTTGTGAAAAAATCCTTAGGTTTTAAGAGAGGTGTATAAATCATAATGAACAAGAAAGGCAGAATATTTGCCAAGATTCCTGTTGTTGTGTGTCAGGTTTTTTACTTGTTTCTACAATTGCTGGATCTTAGGTAGAGGCACACAAGAGCCCAATAGCAACAGTTCTGCTTGTTCAATCTGAGTCAACCCATAATTCTGATATTGGAATAAAAGGTCGGCAATCAATTTAACCATCAGTCGATTTGCAAGAAGGTTGATAGCCATGGTTTTAATTTTCGAGTCTTAAAGAATTCTCTTCTTCCATGGGACTGGGAATAGGAATAGCTAGTTTTGCTGTCAGAGCTTCACCTCGTGCACAGAAAGTCTCTTCCTAGGAATTCAAACCTGCTCTCTGGAGCTAGCAGCAAGGAATCAAGGACAAGGTCAGATAGATAAGTTGATTTAATTGTAGATTCAAAGAAGGTCAGATAACAAAGAAGTTCAGCTACTGCAGGACCTAGGAAGCAAGCCATATTTATATCAAACCATTATATTTAAACACTACTTCTTTCTCCCACCCTTATGTGATAACAAATGTCTGCATTTTGCATTCCCTACATTTGATAAGGGACTCAGGTTCCTTTCTTCTAATTTTTCCAGGCTCAGCCCACCCAGACAAGGATCATCATAACACCTAAATTTCAAGCACTGTGCCTGTCCTCACTCAATCTTGCCCACATTAGTGGAAGGATTTCTGATCATTCTCCTAAACAAGCAGAAGGCAAGGCTTTGCGGATACAGGAAAGAAATTGGGAAAACCCATCAGCCATTTCCTTAGCAGTTGCTGGTATTGTTATTAAGGCAATCAAAGTCACACTTTTCTGTTGGTTCAAGAACCGATGAATAGCACTTTAACATAATGAAGTTGAAATTCTTACCTGGTCATATGTATTCCTTTGTTCTGAATTAAAGGGTTCATTCTGAAATAAAGATAGTTAACAATGTTTCGTTATGTTGTTACAAATTATGTGAGAAATATGGGCCACCACCCATATTCAGTGCTTCTTGACTGCCTGCCACCTCCATCCAAATGTTGTTGGCCTCTTTTGGTTCTTGCTAGGTTCCTTAGATACTCACTACTTTGCAGGACTTGTATACAATGGAACTCACTTATTCTAGTTATTATCTGCTTCCTCCTGCTCTTTCAGAGAACAGGTCATGTACAGTATGTAGTGGAGGGATTGCATTGATCAGAAGCTTTAGGTAAGTTCCCTCCCACTTCGTTCTGTATCCCACTTCCATAACTGCAATCTGTCAGCTGGGCTATTTTTTTTATTCAGGTTTATCTCTTTTTCTGAAGCATATTAGTCATGCTTAGAAATAGCTGTGAGGGCAATGCTAGCCTTTTGCTGCAGTAGAACAAGGGTCAATAGTAAGGGCCAGTGGTGGGATTCAATTTTTTTTACTACCAGTTCTGTGGGCATGGCTTGGTGGGCATGGCTTGGTGGTCACGTGACTGGGTGGATGATGTCACTCAT
>JANHJO010002768.1:549699-563863 GCA_032468235.1 Pseudoxyrhopus heterurus
TGTTACTTAAGCATTTCCATATCTTCTACTTAGTATTGGTGCTGTAGAAGAACAGGCAGAGCCTGGAGGTGAAGTCAAGAGAGGAATCAGCCTAGAGACATTACATTCCCACCAATGGTTTAAGTCCAAGCCTTATCTAGTGCTGGCCATTAGTTGACTATATTCTTGTGAGCAGCCATGAGCAATAAATCATCTTAATCATCTGAAACTTAATGTGTGGTCCTGATTCTTCACGCCTGACATACGTGTGTGCATGTGTCCTTCAATTATCAGAAGCGTGACAGTTTTAGTATGTCCTCTTAAAAGACTCACTACATTCCCCTCTTGTTCCCTTATCCCAGAGGCAACAGAAACGTAGCTCATTCAAGATGCTTTTGCTTCTAATTCTGACTGGTTTCATGAATAGATTTGAATGACTTCTGAACTATCAGTAAATTTATGTCTATTTTGTATAGCTTGTGGCTTTGAGTTCTGTTTTGTGCTTGTTATTACTATCACTTTTATATTGTTAACTGCCTTGGGGAAGTTCTATTAGATTGAAATATGCTGGTAGAAACACTGTTATGATCAAATAAATATATACGTAGGAAAAAACCGAAACATGGTAAGATATTTTGGAACGGGTAATATCAACTGGGAAATCTTAGGGTCCGGGTAGGAAAGAAGAGACAAACAGCCAAGATAATTGTCTTTATCAAATCATTTTAGATTTGGAATGCAGTATGTTTCAATGCACCATTATTTTAATGCTACTTGGGGATCTGTTGCCTTTCTCATATCTATCCATATCTACAGGGGTGGGATTCAAAAATTTGAGCAACCGGTTCTCTGCCTGGTTGCTGAGTGGGCATGGCCACAGTGGGCATGGCCTACTCAGCCTCCTGCACCACATGGGGGGGCGTTTTTGCGCTCCCCGGGCTCCAAAGGCTTTCCTCGAGCCTCCAGGAGGGTGAAAACGGCCTCCCCCGGGCTCCAGAGGCCCTCCGGAGGCCAGAAATGAGCCCGTTTCCAGCCTTCCGGAGCCTCCAGGAGGCCCGTTTTTCACCCTCCCCGAGCCTCCACACGGGCCCTGTACTTTCCTGGCATCCAAAATGGGCCACATGGGGACTCCTGGGAGGGGCGGGGTGGACGGGGCCATCCAGGGGTCGGATTTACTGGTTCACCAAACTGTGCAGAATCTTAGCTAGAGGATTGTCCGAACCCGTGCAAACCCGTACAGCCCACCCCTGCATGAAGGTACTCCCCAGCACCAGCTGATATTATCTCCACTTCCTCCTGAATATTTCATTAGTACCCTGAATTTGGTGTAATACACCAATTTGGTGTATGGTTAAGGCACCAGGCTAGAAACTGGGAGGCTGTGCGTTCTAGTCCCATCTTAGACATGAAGCACATTGGGTGACCTCAGGTCAATTACATTTTTCAGCCCTAGGAAGCAGGCAATGGCAAACCACTTCTGAAATCTTGCTGAGAAAACTGCAAGGATTTGTCCAACTGAAGAACCATTTTGGTCTAGTGGTTAAGGCATAACCAGGAGACCAAGAGTTCTAGTTTTAATTCTGCCTTAGGCATGAAAGCCGGCTGGAGGACTTTGGGCCAGTCATTCTCTCTGAGCCCACAATGTTTGACTCAGGCGACAAGACTGTCAGTCAATTCCTGTTGCAGCCAATGGATCAACATTCTTGCACAAAACACTAGGGGGAAAAAATTAAGTAAATATTTACAAGCTAACCATTCAAAATATGAAACCCTGATTTATTCCTCCTTTTCAAACCTGCCAGTGAGCATTCTGCATCAATAACTGACATTATGTTTTAAATAAAGCAAAGGAAAAATGTTTACCTGAATATGCTTGTAGTGAGAGTTGGCAAGTTGCTATAAAAAATTCAGAAAAAAAATCATTTGAATTCTCTACATCACTCTAATAATGTATCTGGGAGTATTGGCAGCACGGAAGGTTATCAAAGAGTTAGTGACGTGGACCCTTCCCCCCACCCCTTTCCAGGTATTTGTACAGAAAAGTTTATTTATCCAGCTGCAGCAATTTATATATTGCAAATCCGTCCACACATTTGCTTAGAAGAAATTGCTTTTGAGCGGATTGCATCATTGTTATTGTTAATTACTCTCATCTTGCTTCTTATTTAGTGTTCTTAGTGTTATTTAGTGTTCTTAGTGTTATTTGTAACCATTAAGATAAAAGGGATGTTTCACCATTCCACTAATCTACCACTTTTGAAGGGAGGGGGAACAACAGCTGCCTAAAAGCAATGTTTTCATAAACAAAGGGACACTTCCAAAGGTATTGACAATATGTCATCAGACATAGGCACTGTCTACCTAGGCACTGTCTACTATAGATTCTACCTTCTTTAAAAATATTCTTGGCAAAGGATGCACCATCTAAAGCAAGGGTCCCGAAACTTGGCAACTTTAAGACTTGTGGACTTCAACTCCCAGGATTTTCCAGCGGGCTGGATAATTCTGGGAGTTGAAGTCCACAAGTCTTAAAGTTGCCAAGTTTGGAGACCTCTGATCTAAAGTTATGATCAAGTCCCTAATAAGCTATGCTATCAAGTCATTCCCAGGCGTCTTGTTTATACTTGCTGTCTCTTAAGTAAAATATAAAACATTTTTCTACTTTTCTTCCCCATATAGTTTGAACCTTGGTGTAGATCCAAAATCTCAAAAGGTTGCTGTATAACTTCTGACTTCAGGGGGGTCTATCTGCTGCTATCCTTGGGGTTTCTGGCGTTCTGAAAGGATTTGGATTGGTATATTTTTCTCTGTTAACTCTCTTAATATTTATTTAATAAACTTCACTTTGGCATCTTACTCTGGATCAAGTCTACTACTTTTGAACTGTAACAAAGCTGCTGACTCTCATCTGGCCACCAGGTGCCAATGTAAGAAAGTGGTTCTGGAAGAATATTTTCATAGCAATTAGTTGATAACTTTGGAATGCATGAAAGAAAATGGAACTTTTTTTTCAAAAATGTGACATGCTTAATTCTAACTTACTACATCTGTACTTGAGTGTTTAGATTCAAAATAAAATGCATTATGCAATGCAGAAGATAAAAAAAAATCTAAATCCCTATCCTTGAACACCCTGTCAATCCATATACTTTCTTAAATGCAGCAATTAAATTGTATTTTGCTTCCTAGCTTCTTGCATGTAGACAATGCAATGTCTTTGTGTTTTATATTCATGTAGCATAAATCAACTACATAAATTCATTCTCATTTACAGGAAAGTGCATTCTTTGCGGGAGATTGTGAACCAGTTTCGAGCAAAGTTTGAATAGTAACTGTTTTTTCAGTTCTCGGTTCAGTCTGGAAATAGTGTGTGTGAAAATTTGACATACAAGTGCTATAAAAATGTAACGTATGTAAAAAATGTAGAGGAAAAACAAGTATGTTCTCATTTTAGAAGTCCCCAAGCAGGCAGATCATTTGCAGAAATAATTTTGCAGGACCAGAAAAATGCAGGAATTTTAAAAAAATTAATTATTATTTCCAGAAGAAACTTTTATGGTGCACTCACTTTGCCTCGTTTAGTGTATTTTATTGTAAAGGAATGTGTATGTGTCAAGATGGTGTAATTTCCCATTCATAACCTTCACACGGTTCCCTACTATTTCGTCTCCTTCCTTTTTTCTTTACCCCGGAAAGATTGCAGAAGAAAAGATGGAAGTACTATCTAATATCTTTTAAATGGATTAGAAACAAATTGACTTGAGTCCAATTGGGGAAACAAGCATTCTTACCGATGTATATGTTTCACGCTGTAAAGAAAGAAAAGATAAAAAAGAATAAGTAAAAACAATAGTTACAAGAAAAGCCCCTCTATTTGACTAGTCAGCAAAAAGTTCTTTGCATGATCAATGGGTTGCAATTAGACATTCACTTTGCATTCTTTTACAGTAATAAAATTAAAGAATTAAATAAGTAAAGCTTACTTCAGGTGGGAAAGGCTTCGTAGGAGGATATATTATGACCTGTCAAAAATCATCACAGAGAAAAGTTAGATTTTGTTTAATTGAAAGGTCCGGAGTCCTTTAGAATTTATTTGCTCTCTATTATAAGTTTGCTGTAAAAATTGAATGAATGGAAAAAAATTCATTTGGAAATTGAATTGTAAAAGCTTTTAATTTTTTTACACCAGAAAAAAAAACTTATGAAATGGGAGAGTGATTCAAAACTATTCTTCCCAAATAAACTGATATCTGGAAAATAAGAAGGAAAACCATATAATCATTTCCCTTTTTCTGCCCAATTGAACAGACTATTGTTAGTGTCATTTTACACAGAAATGGTGGCAGGCTGCCTCATGAAAATCAGTGGGTGCCTAGTCACTGATTTAAATGAAAAAGTAGAACTGGAACTACAGTTATAGCTATGCATATCAGATAATAGTGTCAATACTGCCTGAACAAACATCACATGTGCATCTGTATCCACATTAGCTACCTGTTCAGGAACTGAACAGGGCAGGGAAGGCTAATCTGCATCTAGACTATGACAATAAAAATGCACAGAATTAAGTATAATAGATTCAGTTTAGTGGCATAGGAAAACAGACTTATAACATAGCCTTTTGCTTGATATCTCAGGTTGTGAGTTCTTCACAATATTGTAATTGTGTAGTGTTGCCCCATATCCCACCATCTTGATGCATACAAACTCATTAATAACACTATAACGAGTTTATGCATTAATTGGAGTCTTCATTGCCACTAAAGGCAGATTTTGTGTCCAACAAGGATTGTGGGAGAGCACCGACTTCCTAACTGTGGATTAGACGTGGAAGCTGAGGTGACACTCCTTTTGACAGATCAGGAACAATGTCCTCAAGTTCTGAAGACCATCTGTCAGCCAAATGAGACCAATAATCTGAGCTAAGGTTCTTTCTATGCCAGATCTAAATTAAAAGTAGAGGAATGAGGAGCTTCTACTATATATTGTAACATTTTATGGGTGAGAGGAAGGAAAGAGTGGGGGGAATCGCTAGTATTTCACTGTTCTGCTGTTGAATTGTCTCCATCCCTTCAATATAGGTGCAGCCTTTACAACATGGCCAAGACACATTGAAAACTGGTGGCAAGAGGAGATGCCTCCCCAAAAGCACACTCCAGCCAAGTGGGAGCAGCATAAGAAGGAACAAAGCACAGCAGGCAAACCAGATTGTCTTACTGGTTTTAATGTGGAGCAAGAGAATCTGGGTAGAAATTGCCTCCCAAAATAACAATAGCAACAACACTTAGATGTATATACCGCTTCATAGTGCTTCACAGCACTCTCCAAGTGGTTTACAAAGTCAGCATATTGCCCCCAACAATTTGGGTCCTCATATTAATGACCTCAGGAGGATGGAAGGCTGAGTCAACCTTGAGCCGGTTAGGGTCAAATTCCTGGCAGTGAACCGTGAGTTACTGCAATCTAACCATGTGCCACCATGGCGCCTAAGGATCCTAACCACTGTGCCTCCATCCTCCTAAATCTAAGGATGGGCTGAAAGAGAAGGTGGGGATCAACCTCAGACAACCTCTGATTTTGGGGGGCATAAAAGGGCAACAAGTTAATGGCAATGGTATCTATTTCATGGGGGGGAGGTGTTTCTGTTTCATTTGTCTGGCCTTAGATTCTATGCAATTTGGTGTGGATGGGTGGGGGATTTACTGCTCCATCATAGGCAACCAAATATCTTAGCCCATCTTTTCATGAGCCTAACGTTAGTCAATCTACTTATAGTTTTATCTTTAAGTAGAGAGGCAGGATAATGACTTAGATTGAAAACTTGTTGCAAGGAATGGTTGCACTTTTAAAATAAGGTCCTACATAAGGATATTGCAGAGATTTAGTTGAAGGAAAAAAAACCTACCTTCCCTTTATCTGAAATAGTTGAAACAGACTGCAAGAAAAACAAAAAGCAAGTATTATATTTTGTTGATTGTAACATCACCAGGGGGAATCACGGAGCAGTCTATGCCATCCCTTGGACAACAGTTCCATATAGAGGGATATCCAGAAGCAAGGGACATCACAAAGTCAAGACGTTGGCCAAGATTGTATAGTCAATGCCCCTCCTCTTTATAACTCCCTCCCTGTGGAATCCCCTGGTTTCATACAGGAAAGAATGAGAAAGAATCTCAATATAGCCTTGCCTTGATCCTATTTTATTGTAACAGGGAGGGAATGAGAGAGGGAAACAGAAACAATGTCAGCCTTTCCATATTCTGTTATTGCAATATAGCCGATATCAATAAGGTAGACTTATATTTCTTGTGGTGTCTGTTTCCTGACATGGTCTACCCCAAAAGGCTAGCAGTACATCAGTTTAGGAAACTTCCTTCCTCAGCTGTCTCCATATTTTGGAAACCTTTAACATAGCAATTGATTTCTTACCTGCCCATAACTGCTGCCACTACTAGTGTCTATGCCTCCCTGCAAATAAAATAAAACCAACTGTAAATAGAACTGGCAGGATTTAAGAGATTTGCATTTGTAACAGGGTGTTCTTATTCATTAGTGTTTATTTATTTATTTATTTGTTGGTATTTCTATGCCGCCCCATTCCCACAGGACTCTGGGCGGCTCACAACAACTTAACTTAAATCTCCACCTAAGTTAGGATCCTAGAGGTCTTTAGATGTTTCTGGACTACAATTCCCACGATACTGATCTTTGGCTATGCTTGATTATTGGGACCAAAGAGAGTGGGAGTCGATCTACAATCAAGGAGCCCACAGCATTCCAATTTCTAAACCTTGAGAAAAAACTTTGGAAAATCCTTGGGAGAACTTGTTAGAATACTAAATAGAACAATGTTGAAAATGCAGCATCAAGGTTATGGCAGGATACTTCCCATCCAATATTTTTCACTCTTCTGGACTGGATCTGCACCTGACTGATCTTATGATGACATTCTGAGTAGGGCAGTTGATTCATTTCTGACTGTGCTCTTATTCATTAGAAATTGCAGCACACTTGGGTTTTTTTTTAAAAAAATTCAGTTCTACACACCTTCTGAGTGGCCCACCCACCCATTTCCCAACTCTTATTTTGCTTTCTGGCTTCTGGACCCAGGTTTGCAATACTTTTCTCAAGTCTGCAGATATTACAAACACAGGAAAGCGGGTGCCAAGGGCTACTAGCAACTTCTTTTGTTTTCCTTTGGGGAATGTAGGTGAGGTGATTTCTGTTACTCCAGGACCAGCTTCCAGTTGGAGGGGAGAAGGCAGGATACTGGATGCTATTGGTCAACCGGAAAAGGAAAGTGAGCATTGATTGGCTCCTGACATTCTCTGTATTTCAAGATTTGCAGAAATAAAGATTACTATGGATTTTGCTTCAAATTTCTTTATGGAAGTTTAGGGAAAGGAAATATTGGTGTGGATGTGCTCATAGTTTGTATGTGTGTATGTTTAGTTTTATGGCTTTTATATGTATCAGTTGCAACACAAATCGTTAAGCATATGTGTAACTTTAAAAATTAATTTCTCACTGTACATTCGGAAGGGGATTCCATTTAGTGGGACTCATTTTCAGAAAAATAAGAGGAGAATTATATTTTGAATATACTGAAAAACACAGGACTGTTAAACAGAATAAATGCCACCAACAGCACCATTAAAACAACAGAAGACTTACATCACCACAACCATATTTGTTGTAGACACTTGCAGTTCCACCCTGTATGAAAAATAGAGAATTAAATGAAGACACTTTACAAAATAGGAATATTTTGCATCCGGGATGAGGCTTTCGTTCTTTCCATATACTTTTCATTCACATAGCTTTTGCTATGAAAATACCTGCTTTATTCTCAACATCTAGGAATATTGCCTATATTTTCAAACTGTCTTCTGTTTGCCACAATTTCTGTGGTCCTTTCTGAAGGGTTTATTTTTTTAAGGAACAAACAAAAAAAGTGCCACTATGTCTTGATTGCTAGGACTGGAAGTTATCTTTCTGAAAGCATCATTTGTGGAAATCTTTTGAAAGAGGGAATTTCTGGAAACACATTTTCCAAATTCGTTACTATTCTTGGAAGACTAGACAAGGCACATTCCAAACCCTATTACATCTGCAAGTAAAAAACAGCATCCTCCATTACACTAAGAAGGTAGAGAATCAGAAGCCTATGCAATACAATGGCACTGCTGAAGTTATAACAATAGCAATAGCACTTAGACTTATATATTGCCCTACAGTGCTTCACATCGCTCTTTGGATAGTTTATAATGTCAGCTTATTGCCCTCAACACTCTGGGTCCTCATTTTACTGACCTCAGAAGGATGAAAGCCTGAGTCAACCTTGAGTCCGTCAGGATCGAACTCTAGACTGTGGGCAGAGTTAGCCTGAATTACTACATTCTAACCACTGAATCACTAGGGTTCCTTGTTATGCTTTCCAAAGACTCATGCCAGTTTTTATAATAGAGCATAACTTAAAACAAATGTGCCAAAACTTCCATATTGTTATCTGGTTTTAATTACAGTTATTTGAAGGCAAAGATCTAAATCATGGACAGGGAGATTTTGTTGTTCCTGTTATTGTTTTGAAGTCATGCAGTATCCTTATTGAGTTCATGTATTTCTCAGATTTCTATCCTACCTTTTTTCCCAGGATCTCAAGGGAAATCCCATTTCCTATTTTTTTTTTCCAAAACAACAACCTACATTGGGCTGAGAGCATGAATGATTGGCCGAAAGTCATCCATTGAGCTTTCTTGACTGAAGGTGGATTAAAATCTTGGCTTTCCTGCTCCTAATTTAATAATTTAACCACTATTCCACATTGGAAATGATGTCATCAAAACAGGTAAAGCTAGAAAATATTCATCTTTTTCTTCGTATCTTGGGAGTCGGGAGATTGTATAAGACAATTATTTTAGGACTTATGTAGGGTGGGGAATCACCTTAAAATGTGTGACTTGTCAATATAATCTTGGTGGGATACAGGATCATAAAAGAAGGTGGCCAAGAAGTTTTATGAAGATTATGAGCTATGGGTTTCCCATCTCTGACCTATATAGAAATGGGAGAATTGTATACTTACACCAAGGCATCCAACCTTTTTGATGCTTCCCCCTTGGTAGATTAAGCCTCCCTAGAAGAAAGCAGGAACAAGTTATTCCTTTGCCAGTGGTTTCATTTACTATGTCAAAAGAAACTACAAGGTAATAGCAGAGTTTTACTATTGTTCATCTACACTACAGAAAAAAAGGCTTCATTGAGAATAATTGTTGGTGTCCTTGGCAACAAGGTGTATAATTTGGAAAGAAACCAAAAGTTATTGATTTTGGTGGAGAAAGGGAATGAAACTAAATTATTGCTTGGGTTGATTTATTTGCTTTGCAGGTAAGGGAAAACCAGGAAGAAGATACAGTTTCCCTTAATCTATTTTCCAATATCTAAAATTAGGGATTCACAAGTGGGGAATTCTAACGATCATAGGAGCCTTGTATCTCGAATGCCAAAGGGATGGCACTGCATGTTGGAAATATGATAGTAGAAGAGATTCATGGTAAACATGGTTTCCATATCAGTGAGGGACAGACAAATAGATCATGGAGGGATCTATCAATCCGTTGGGTGCACCAGCATTTTATTGACTGAACCATATGCAGCAGAAACAACATAACCATATGCAAAAGCCACCTTTTTCAGGTGAGTCTATTGAACACAATGGTTTAATATTCTTCCTTGTAAAACAGTTATGCTGATTTAGCAGTGTCTCTATAATTCTCTCTCTATTAGTCATCCAAGCCAATTTTCTTCAGGTCTGGATCCAAGCAGTTAAAATCCAGATTTCTATAAAGAATTCTGCTTGGTATCTTTTGCTAATGTTATATTGAGCATTAATTGTATACTCTCAGTCCATCTATAGAGATTATATATTTTTTGAAAATACATCTTTGTCTTAAATTAAACTTAACTTATGTACCTTTTAAAAGAGATCATTGGTAATTTTACAGATAGTTCTTTGTCAGACAACTCCAGGGAAACATTTAAGAGAGAAAGAGAGAAAAGAACTATTCTACGCTGACCTATGCTAGATTTAGTCTGTCCCATCCAGGATTGTAGAACAGAAAGAAATAAACATTGTGGCTTAAGAAACATTTTTTCAGGCTCTTAATATAATTTTTTCTGAGTACAAGAATGTGGAAAAATAAGAGTAACTAATGTAAAACAATGTAATCTCTCCTTAACAGTTCTAAAGATGGTTCTGCATAAATTTGTACAATTTATACAATTAAGGGATCGTCGAGAAGTGTGATACAAGTTACGGCAATTACTGTTTTCTTCTCAACAATGTCTCTAATACTAGGCCTTTGCCTAAACATAACTAACATTGAGGAGGAGGGGGGAGGAAGTTTTTACCTGTGATTGACTGCTACTACTCTGTGAGGAAGATGTGGAACCCTGCAAAGAATCACATAGTAATTTATTCATAGAAAACTTATATACTGATAATAGCATAGTCAATATTTCCATGTCCTATCCTTTCTTGTGAAAGTCAAACAATATTCAAGGCGAGTAAGCTCCCGTATAGTAAATGAGTAAGCTCCCTTTTTCGTTTTCGTATAGCTTACTCAACTTGAATATTGTTTCATTTGAAAATCAGAAATTTATTTTTAATGCTAATTTAGATATAGCCATTTTGGGTTTTTTTTAAAGGACAGTATAATGAGGTCATAGTGAGGCCCAAAGAATGGCCCTCACTAATTTTTTTCATGTTATCTATCGTAGTAACTTACAATCCCCTCAAAAAAATGTTTGTATGTCAAATGATGCAGAGAATTATATAACTTAGCTTTTCTGACTTGACATCTACTAATTGTTCTGAACTACAGCTTTGGGAATCGCCTGCCAATCTAAGCAAACCCAGTCTAACTGGGAACCATAAGCTTTCCAATATGCCTGATGGGCAACTGGAAAAATATGATGGCCTAGTTGGGTTCTTCACCAAGGTTCTTCTTATGTTCTTGAAAAATTAAATAAATTACCCTGTGAAAATACACCAAGGCTTGGGGTGAGATATATTGAAGGAATAATAATGCTTACCTGGATACATTCGCTGCCAGTTCCATGAGAACCACCCTAAAGTAATAAAATACTATTAAAATTCTAGATAATTTCATCAACACAATGCAATTTCAGGTTCAATAAAATATCAAGAGAGCATAAAAGAGCAATTGCTTTGAAAATATAGCCTGATTTCTCATTAAGGCAGCTCAAAGTATTTGAAAATGCCAATAAAGTCTAAATATAGTAATATTTTTTTCCCTATCGCCCATCTTTTTTTCCGATGTCCTTTTTTGAATTAGAGGATTGCACACTTTACCAAAGAGTGTCATAGGCACTTTATAATACAGACTGCAAAGAAGCACAGAAACAGGAAATGGGATTCATCTGTATTTTGCCCCACCCCTTATGTCTGTTTAGGAATCTTGCTTCTCTTCTTGTGCCATGCTGAAAAAATGCAATATAGTAATATATTTAGCAGAGGAGAGGTAAGCTGTTACATAAATAGATTAGGAGTACTTTGACATGCAATATGTGCACTGCTTCTGGGAATTGACCCTGCACCTATGGGAATCCATTGCCACTTCCAGTTTGGTAGCCAAAGCTATTCATTTACTGTGATTCACTAGGAATCATAATGAAGGTAATTTCCAATGGAAATATTGGTGCTCTACACATCTTTATGATGAACTATTTCCCCTGGCAATAATTTATGTCAACTTGCTTTACAATGGGTTCCCAATTCTCTCTCTTTCTGTAGAGATTAGTTGCAGAAAATAATTTCTAGATGAAGTAGAGAGATAGCCTGCTGGTGATGTGGCAGTCCATCTCTTTGCAAATGTACAGAATTTTTGCAAATACAGAATGAGCTAAATCTGACAACAGGAAGTAGGAAAGACATTAACTGGATGCTGGTTTTTTTTTTTTGCAAAATTCCACTGATCAGCTGGAGAATGCACCCTTCCCTTCTTATAATATGTTCTGTATGCTGATGCTGATGAGAAGAGGATAAACACAAATCTCCTTGAGCCTGTTTCTGATTGAAAACAATGAAGTTAAAGAGACTGGTGTGGTGAGATGTAATCTGGTTTCCCAGGAGGGAGGGGCTACATTCTGGAGGACAAAGTGGCTGCAAAACATGGAAAGTTTGGTTGGCGGGAAGAGGGTTAAAATAGTTCCTCTCTTGCAATTGCCAGAATGTATCTATAGTAATGCATATAATTGCTTTAGTCAGGCAAGATTCTGTCTGAAGGTGAAGAACAATAAAGGAAATTACTCAGAAGTAATTCTACATGTTCTCGGTTCTTGGGGCCTGACTCCTATGAGCTCAGATTTAAATGTATTTAACATACAGATCAAGGATTCAATGAATAAGGGCAGATTGTATTGGAAATTGTCCAAGAATTCTTACCTGGCCACAGTTTACTCTTACAATAATGTTAGAAGACTGTAAAGACAAAATTAAAAAAAAAACTTTTTAATTAAAAAGCTTATGCCAAAATTTTATATGGTGTCTTATCATTTCTTGATTTTTAGCATTTGACTACCGTGTTTCCCCAAAAATAAGACCCACCCTGAAAACAAGCCCTGGCCTGATTTTTTTTGGTGTGGGCCTAATATAAGCCCTACCCCAAAAATAAGCCTGGAGGATCGATGTGGCCCACCAGCCCCTTGGCGCAATGCAGATATCTGTAAGTCCAAGCACGGAGTCAGAGGTGATGGGGAGACAGGCAATCTGGAAGTGCTGCGTGGCTGCCTGGCTCACGGGAAGCTTGCGGGAGGCTTGTGTGGCACCAGCAGCAGGTGCAGGCAGAGGTATGGGGGACGAGGGAGGCAGGCAATCCCGACGCCCCGCACGGCTGGCTGCCCAGTGCAGCCACGGGCAAGCCGCGAGACAGTGGGATGGAGTGGGTGGCATGTTGGGATAACCTGCCTCCCCCTACATGCACTTTTCGCCCAGAGGGAGACGACGCTCCATCTGCTTGCAAATGGGATGCTCTATTTAAAAGCGTCCCATTTGCAAGCAGATAAAGCTTCGAGTCTCCCTCATTTCTCCATCCGGTTGAAAAGTATTTGGGCACCTAGGGGTCACTTCAGAACAGAGTGTTTTGCTTGGCTGTGTCATTCAACCTCCTGTAAATACATGTTAAGTCTAAGTTATTTCTACAAACCTTCTTCCTACTTCTTGATGGTGCACTGGTTTCTTTGGCAGCATCAGCCACTTTGTTATCATTTCCTGGTACATTGGAATCTCTAGGGAAGAGGATTTTTTCGGATATAACAACCCAGTATCTTTCCGGATCTTGAAAAACAGTTGCTCTGCAAAGATAATATAATTTCATTAGATCATATTTGGATTATGGTGAATTTATGAATTATGTTTTGCTCAACAATTTTTTTTAGAATCAACATAGCATACAATATCAAGTGTGCCATATAATAATTGAGAGCCAGTTTGGTCTAATGGTTAAATCACCATGCTAGAAACTGGGAGACTGTGAGTTCTAATCCTGATTTAAGCATGAAAGTTGGCTGGGTGGGTTTGGCCTAGTAACTGTTTTTCAGCACAATTCTCCTCACAGGGTGTTATGGGGGAAATGGGGGAAAGAAGATGTTTAGATGTGTTCGTTGCCTTCAGTTTTTAATAAAAATAATAAAGGCAGGATATAAATAAATAAATAAATGCCACAATATCTTAAATTCTATTCTTTCTATCTTTCTAAAGGTATTTCTTTTATTTAGTTATTTATTTCCTTATCTTAAAATTATTTCAGAATACTAATATTATTTTATAACAAATTATTCTAGAAAACCCTGCTTTATTTGATAATTTTTGCAGGCTGTTATTTCTGATAATCAAGATTTCCTCATATGATGTCTGTGATGGTAGACTGTTAAATCTATTGTTTTTTTTAAACGGCCTGAGAGCATTTATATATTTATATTCTCCACAAAATACATTTTTCCTTTAACATTTAGTTTCATCATGTAGCAATACAAGAGGCTTGGCGCAGATTAATTGTAATGAAAGATGGCATCTATGTATTTTTGCTCTGTTTACCTTTTTTTACAATACCACATTAAATATAAGGTGACCAGATTTTAACAATGGTGAAGCGGGACACCATTG